>NW_025907699.1:0-11311 GCF_018835915.1 Vigna umbellata | reverse complement strand
TATATATATATATATATATAATTGATAAATTAAATAGCATAAACTTTATCAATTAACTTTATTAGTCAATCAGTTACCATTTTTATATGAAGTACGGATTCAATCTCATATTTTTTTTTACTTCTTCATATCTCTTGTATTTTTCTTGACTTGAGTATTGAATTTTTTTTATAATTGATTCTTCTTTCAATTTCATTCACATATCAACAATCAGTCTTTTCATATCACTTTAAAAAATTTCACTCTTTCTCAGTATATAACATGGTGTAACTTTGAGTTTTTAAAAATAATTATCGTTTCAAATTAAGAATAGGATTTTAAACCTATTTTATTGATTGAAAACATGCAATTTATTTTTATTAAATTCGTTTAGATAAAAAAAAAAAAGTCAAAAGTCAACTTTCAAATACAAGCGATATTAAATACAATAAGAATCATATGAAAACTAAGTCTTACATGTGTAAAACAAATAAAAATATCAATTTTTTTTAGGCTCATATTATAAAGTGCAAAATAATTTTATAATTTATTTATACTGTTTAATTACAAAATTATGTTTATGAATTTGTTCGACAATCATGTGTTACGTATTTATTCATATTTTATATTATTTAAAAGTCATATTGTAGTCACAAACGTTCGTATTAAATAGGGTTAAATATCTTTTTCGTCCCTTAAGTATCACACGAATTTGGTTTTAGTCCCTACTCGAAACTTTGATGGTTTTTAGTCCTCGTATTAAAACTCTTACTATTAGCCCTTAAAATTGGACGGCGTTAACTTTTAGTAGATGTGGCAAACGGCGAGGCCACGTTTTATGATTGTTGTCCTCTTCACTCTCTGCCACGTTGGTTGTTTAAGTTTTGAAATGAGATTAAGAGTGTTAAGTGTGCATTTGGTTGAAAATAGGTTAGGAGAAGAGAAAAGGGAATTTGAACACTGGAAAAAGGCATCTCCAAAAATTTGAAGATTCATTTGGCCACCGATCTCGACTCCCCTCACTCTCATTTTCCATCATTCAATCTCACACTCCTCTCTATCAACTCAATAGAATCACCCCATCCGAAACCAATCCCTTCATCACGCGCACACACACACAATCCCCTACCTACTTATTTTTCCCTTCAGCCAAAAACACATCACTCTTCACTCACGTTTGTGTTTTCCTGGCACCCAATAACGCTACCTACCAACGGGACATTCCAAAAAAAACTCCAACCTTCATCACCCATTTCTCACCATTTTTTCAATCACCAAGCCAAACTCTCACAATGGGAAACCTGAACCTCTTCTTCTCATTTACCTCCGCAAACATTTATCATTTGGCTTCATCCATCTAAATTCTTGAAGCATCAAATCCTCTCTTCCAGTTCATCACACATACAGTAGAATACATACATCGATCAAACAGAAAAGGAAGCCTCAAATCTCACCATCTTCATTGTCAATATATAATCAAAACAGAGTTAAGAGAGGAAGGAAGGTGGTGTCGCCAACATCTGCTCCATTCCCAGTGGTGGCCTTGGGCGGCGACTAGGAGCGTCGATGGCGGCGACGACGTTGTGGTGTGGTGGTATCGCGACACTGAGCAGTAGCATCGACGAGGCTTTTGTGTCTGAGGTAGGTAATTGTAGCGGCCTCGTCGATGGCGCGAGTGTGGTTTCTAAAAGGAGGTGACAGATCGCTGTAGTTGGTTGTGTTTGCGAGTTCGAGGAAGAGAAGGAGAAGAAGGGGAAACCCCTGCTTTCGAGCCGCGCTGAATCGGAAGTTGACTAGGGAGATCGTTCTCCCTAAGGTTGTCTCTGGAGTAGATGATGGAGTGGCGCAATGTTGAAGAAGAAGGCCTATTTCAAGTGGTTCTAGCAAGCGGCGACAGGCGTTGTTCGAGAAGGCGGGGGGAAAAGAGACAACCTCGCGCGAAGAGGATAAAGGTTGGTGCGGCGACTGGCAGAGTCTGTGGCGGCGATTGGCGACGCTGGCAAAGTGTTGGGTCGCAACTAGCGACGACCGATTAGGTGGAGAGTGAAGAGAGTGAAGAGAGCACTTAAAACCCTTGGGCCACAGCTTCAACAACCAAATGCACACTTAACACTCTTAATCTCGTTTCAAAACTTAAACAACCAACGTGTCAGAGAGTAAAGAGGGCAACTGGCATAAAACGTGGTCTTGTCGTTTGCCACATCTACTAAAAGTTAACGTCGTCCAATTTTAAGGACTAATAGTAAGAGTTTCAAAACTACGAGAACTAAAAACTATCAAAGTTACGAGTAGGGACTAAAACCAAATTCGTGTGATACTTAAGGGATGAAAAACATATTTAACCCTATTAAATATTCTTTTATCGAATATATAATTTTTAACTCGTTAAAAATTTACACCAACCATTTTCTAATTCACATTAGAGTATAAAATGAGTGAATAATTGAAAGAGTTGGAAGGACAACAATAAAAGAAAAGCACCCATAAAGATTATGATGACCATTTCCTAATCTTGTCACTTCTGCACATATAAAATACAAATTGAATCAGGGAAAGAAGCATATGAGAAATATGACAAAGAATAAACCTTTCGCCTTTTTGGTATATACCATAATATTTTTATGTTTATCACTTTTCTACACATAATTTATAATATGTTCTAAAAAAAAAAATACTCGTTATACATGTCAAAAAATAATACGCCATTATTTAAAAATTTATCAATCTAATGTATTCTCACTCGATTTGAAAGTCTCACCTAATCATTAAAAATGGCAAATTAAATATTCATCTTTCTTCTTCGTGCTACGAAATTAAATATGGAAAATTATATTTTGATAATGGAGCATTTACTTGTCAACTTTCCTATAGTAAAGGTATATCCCAAGAAAAAAAATACCACAACAATTGTTTCAAATGAAAAATTGTTTGGAGTCTCAGTCATTTTTTTCACTGCCATTAAACATTTCGTAAAGAAATAAAAGTGCACAATCATAATAAAAAAATTAGAAAGCATATGATATACGGATTGTTATGAATATGCATTTATTGGGTTATGAGATCCACTCAGATTAAGAATTAGGAATTAGGTTAGATTATGATGTAAAAGTGAGTTGCAATTATCATCTTTGTTTTAAGTTCTTGTTCAATTCTATATATGGAAAAAATAAATGGAAACCGATGAGAAATTTATAGAAATTTTGAATGAAAGTCACTGCTAAATCTAGGTGTCCAAACCTCTCTGAACGACGAATCTACATAACAGAACATCCATAAGAACATAACCAATATCGTAGTGGAGAGAAAGCAAAAATTGAGCATAGAACATATCGTGTGTAGGTATGTTTCTGAGTTCTTGGGAAAATCAAAATTAATAACAACATTGACTGCTTGGATGCCTATTTCCCTAGTGAATAGATCTGTAAATTTTTCAGAACAAGGGAGACAGATGAAAAGTTATAGTTATAATTATTAGGGACAATAAGATAAAAAATTTCGCAAATTGTTGGTGGTGTTGGAGCTCGCAGTGTTGCTAGCAATTTGGGAAGAAGATGATGTTGCTGGATGTTGGTGGTGATTTGCCCCTTTGGTTGTGGAAGGAGGTTGAACGACGCCGCTTGCGACGCGAAGAAGGAGCTCTGCATGGTCTCTGCGACGGCATTGACGGTGAAGGACGACGAAGGATGGCTCGCACTCTGAAATCGCGGCGACTTGGGGCTTGCTTGCGCGATCTGATGATGTAGGCTGTAGAGGCTCGCGACGATGGCGAATGGTTGCTCATGGTGGTGGTCCGATGTGAACTTGAAAGATTCGTGATGTTGATGGCAGCTTTTCGGTAGTGACTACCTTGCAGCGGCGCGGCATGGCTGACGACAAAAGAGGATTAGGTTTCTGTTTGGAGAAGATAAGCTTTTCTGGGGTTGAGATTGGTGACATTTTCTTTTTTAAAAAAAAAAACATGACACACAGTAATGAGGGAAGCTAGCATCACATGTGAGCTCGCCGTTTGCCACGTCAAAAAAAACTTAACGTCGTTCAATTTTAAGGACTAAACATAAGAGTTTCAAAACTAAGAGGACTAAAATAAACAAACCTTTCGAGGAGGGACTAAACCCAAAATTCACTAGTACAAAATATGCTTTTAAACTCGCACAATAGACCTCTCTTTATACCAAACCGCTGCCTATTCAGACACGGTGGCAGTTTCGTAATTAACGAGACATTATAGGCCTCGGTTCAGACTAGACCGGTGCCAAAAAGAGCTATCACTTCGGTTGTAAAGGCAATCGGTGCCTAATTATCAGTGTTTGACGCGGTTTCTGACGCGGTTAAGAGAAACCCGAGGTGGAAGAGTTATATGGCATCGGTTGGTAGGAAGGACCGAGGCATAAGCCTCTACTACCTCAGATCCGAGGCATATAAGCCTCTCTTATTTCCCCAAAATTTTCCTCAAGTTGAAGGAAAACCTAGCTCCCTCCTCGCTCTCGATCGCCTCCCCTTGCTCTCCCTCCCTCCCTCCCCTAGCTCTCGCCTCCCCTCCCCTGGCTCTCGCCTCCCCTCCCCTCGCTCTCGCTCTCACCTCCCGCCCCTCGCTCTCGCCTCCCTCCCCTCGCTCTCGCCTCCAAAATCTCCTACGAGTGCATCGCCTCTGGACAGAAGAGCAACCGGTGGTGGTGTGTCAATGGTGGCGGCAGTGCTAGGTGGTGATGAACGGAGTGTTTTCTGTGCTGGTGTGTCAATGGAGTTTTTTTGGTGAAAAAGGTGAGTGTGATTGGGGTTTGATGTTGATGGTGGTGGTGCAAATTGGGGTTTGATGACGGCAGAGGAGGAGGAGAAGCGGCGGAGGAGGAGAAGCGGCTCTATTCGATGGTCGCTGGTGTCTCTGTGGCGGAGAATGTCTCGGTCTGAGAAGGTGAGATTTGGGTTTGTTCGCTGCGTATGGGTTTCTTTGAGAGCTTAAAGCTCGTTGCATCTGTGTTGGGTTTGACCGTGAGGTAGATTGAGGGCACTGGATGGTAGTAGACTCTTGGATTGGGGCAGATTGAGCTTAGTTGGTCTGCAATTTTGGATGGCAGTAGACCGTGAACATTTTCTGTGCTTTCTGCTTCAGTGCTTTCTGCAACTTCCTGGAAAATTTTCCGGAAAATCGAAAACCACTATACGCCTCGGTTCAGGTCCAAGCGGGACAGTAGAATCCAAGATATTGACTCGGTTCAGCAGAAACCGAGACAAAATCCTATCGCTTTTCGACTCGGTACTCAACCGAGGCAAAAAGAGGTAGATTTTTTACCTCGTCTGTATATGCCTCGGTTACAGAATCGGTGCCTATAACCAAAAATAACCGAGGTCATATCCCTTGAGTGCACTAGTGATTGTTTGATACTTTAGGGGCTAAATACATATTTAACCCTTTAAACTAATCATCAATACGTTGTTTGAATTTCTTTTAGTATAATTTCATCAATTTTAACTTGTTTATTTTAAATAATAATTTAAATTTCATTTTAATATAATTTTTATTAATTACATTTTATTATAATAATTCAAATTTCATTTTAATATAATTTTTATTAATTAAATTTTATTTTAATTTTTTTTATGATCAAGAAAAATAATTATTATTTAATTTTATCGATTAAAACCACTTTTTAATTTATTAAATTCATCTTATTATTATATAACTTTCACAAACATTTATTCATTTTCTTTCCTTTTTTTTCATTTTTTTTTCTTAATTTAAACAATCTCAATTTTACTTTTCTCTCTCTTCAAATCTAGTTCCTTAAATCTATCTTAAAAAACAAACAAAAAAAATTAACTAAAATTATATCAAAGTATATCTTTAAGCTCCTTCATATTTCTATTCAACTATCCATAAATATTTAATACCTAATCTCTCACGTTGAAAATATTAATTTCCACGTCAACCTAGCATTAGTCAGATTGACTTAGTCATAAACTTACCTATTAAAAACACAACAAGCGGAGTACAGTACTCCGTGCAGACGTGATTTTCCGTGCATCGTTTACTTCTTTCTTCCTCTATTTCTAAAATTTTAATTTTATTATTTTTTATTAAAAATTAATCGGCTTTTGAAACTTAATTAAAAATTTTAAATATTTAAAAAAGACATGTCTTAATCGAGTTTTAAAAATCACTTAAAATTATTTAATCAATTTTTGAAAAGCGATTAAAATTTGTTTTTTTAATATTTATTTTTAAAATTTTTTATTTTTATTTTTTATTTTAGGTTTAATCCTTTCAAACATCCCTATTTTTGTAAGATCGTCTCAAGTAGGTCCTCGTATTGTAAATGTTCTCGATTAGGTCCCTTATTATGAAAAATTGAATCAATTTAGGCCTTACCGTTAGTTCCACACTAACACCGTTAAAGGGGTGACACATGTCAGTTCGTGGTCTTTCTGAATTTTTTAATTATATTTTTATTAATTTTATTTTTTATTTTTTTAAAAGTAAAATTTAAAAATGCCACGTGTCAAACTGATAGTGTGCCACGTGGCAATGGCAGTGTGACCTAGCACTGACAGTGCCACATGTCATTGTTAGGCCACGTGTCATTGCATTAGTCTCAATTTGGTCCCTGTATTTTTATTATGTTGCGATTTGATCCCTGTATTTTTATTTTGTCTCAATTTAGTCTTAATTTTTAAAATTAAACAATTTTTTCCCTCCTCAAATTCAAACAAAATTTAAATTGTATATAAATCTTAACAAATATTTTTATTAAAATTAATATTTTTAATAAATATTTTTAACAAGATTAAGTTTAATTATATTTATATTTACTTAATCATAGAAATGTTAATTATGTTATTTAAATATATCTATAAGGGTTTAGAAAGAAGAGTGACATAACATGCTGGTGTTATGTTATGTTATTTAAATATATACAATTTAAACTTTGTTTGAATTTGAGGAGGGAAAAATTGTTTAATTTTTA
The DNA here is from genome assembly GCF_018835915.1 of Vigna umbellata. The sequence continues at coordinate 4,370 of NW_025907699.1, read as the reverse complement.
AAATTAAAACTAAATTGAGACAAAATAAAAATACAAGGATCAAATTACACCATAATAAAAATATAGGGACCAAATTGAGACTAATACAATGACACGTGGCTTGACATTGACATGTGGCACTGTCAGTGCCATGTCACACTGCCATTGCCACATGACACACTATAGTTTGACACGTGGCATTTTTAAATTTTACTTTTAAAAAAATAAAAAATAAAATAAAAAATAAAAATAAAAATAAAAATAATAAAAATATAATTAAAAAATTCAAAAAAACCACGAACTGACACGTGTCACCCCTTTAACGGTGTTAGTATGGAACTAACGGTAAGACCTAAATTGATTCAATTTTTCATAATAAAGGACCTAATCGAGAACATTTACAATACGAAGACCTACTTGAGACGATCCTACAAAAATAGGGATGTTCGAAAGGATTAAACCTTTATTTTATTCTTTTACTAATAATAATAATACTAATAATATTTTAATTAATATCAAATTAAGATGTTAACAGATTTTTAATGTCAGTTAACATATTATTTTAATTTTATTTTTTAATTTAATATTTTTAATATAATTTAATATACATTAATATTTAAATTTAAAAAATATAACTTATTAAACAAGAATAAATAATATATATTAAAACAATTAAAAACAAAAAAAATTTAAAAATATATTAACTGTATTTAAAAAACCGGTTAACATATATATTAATTTTTTATGCATTAAAAAATATTAGAATGGATTTTGTAAAATGCTAATTAACATATGTTAACCTGTTTTCCAAACGGTTAACATATTTTTTAAATTTCTTTGTTTTTAATTTTTTTAATATATTTTATTTTTTTTCATTTAACAAATAATATTTTATAAATAAAAATATTAGTGTATATTAAATTATATATAAAATATTAAAAAAATAAACATTTATTATATTTTAAATTAAAAAAAATTAGAAAAATATGTTAATTTGAAAATCCGATTAACATCTTTATTTGATATATATTAAAATAATATTATTAATACAAATATTATTATTATTATTATTATTATTATTATTAAAAACAAAAAAGTAAATTAAAATAAAATATTTTAAAATAATAAAAAAACCTTAACTGAATTTTGGAAGACGATTCTTTTTTTAATTTACTTTTTTTTGTTATTTGTTTATATTATTATTATTATAAAAACTGTAAATTAAAATAAAAAAAATTTAAAAATAAGAACCTGGCTTTCGAAAATTGGTTAAAAAAATTTTTTAACCAATTTTCAAAAGTCAATTAAAACTTTACTGATTTCAAAAAATTAGTTAAAATTTTAACGATTTTTAAAATATGTAAAACTTTTAATCAATTTTAATTAGTTCTTATAAAATTAAAATTTTAGAAGTCCAAAAAAAAAAATAGAGATACAGGAAGAAATACTCACGTTCAAGACAGCATAGATTCTACCATCGACATAAAGATTAGTATAACATTATTCTAATTAAATTAATCTCATAAATCCAAATTCTAAACATAGATTGAATATTATGAGAAAAACTGTCACGTATAATAATAATTGGAACAAACTAGACTTTCATGGAAGAAGGAAGTATCAACTAGAAATACCTACCAAAAGGTGAGTCCTACTTATAAGTTAAAGAAAAAAAATTACCCTTTCATGTACAAAACAAGTTGCTTCGTTTGCATTAGTTGAAAATTGAATAAGAAAATAGACTTGCCAGAAATCATGAAGTCAAAGATTTTTTAAATGATTCTTTTGAATATTTTGGTGTCTGTATTAAAAAAAACAAAAGATAATATTTTCACTTTTTTTTTCTGTCTATAAAAGATATTTCAATATTTAAATAAAAAAAATTGAATCACTTAATTATTAAATGTAACAATAATTATAAGTGCATATATGAATCTTCTATTTATATAAACTCTAATAAACTTTTATTTATCATCGTTTAATTATGAATCAATCACTTCTTTATTATATTTAGGTTTAATGTTTCAGTAGGTCCATTTTTCCATTCAGAACTTCAAGTAGGTCTCATATTTTTTCGGTATTTCGGTTGGATCCTTATTTTTGAAAAATTGAAACAATTAGAGGTTTGCCGTCAAATTGAACAAACGTCGTTTAAGAAACCCTTACGTGCTGACAGTATTTTCGCTTAAGCTAAACCTTCTCGCCTGGGCGAGATATGCACTATAACATTTTCGCTTAAGCTAAAACTAAGTTGTTTGGACAAGATTTAGGCTAAAACTTGGGATGTCCAATGGAACATTTAGCTTACGCGAAACTTTGCTCGCTTGGGTGACAATGTCCTACAACTGACTGAGGTTGAGCCACTGGTTTTTTTCGCTTAGGCGAAACTTGGGTCGCCTGGGACAATTCTTGTAAAACTGTTGCCTCGTCAATCTAGGTTAAGCGAAAATGTTTAGCTTAATTAAGTGAGACCACGCGACCCTGTGTTAAAACTCAGAAACGGAAAGACTGATTCATAACCACTTTCTTTCCAATAGAGTGTTTTCTTTCCTTAAATTATAGGACGCGAGGTATGAAGAGATAAAACACTAGTACTTTATCACAAAAAGAAAAGTGGTTTTGCTTCCACAGGAATATGATCCCTTCTTGATTAGGATTTTTACTTTTTGATATACCATTAACATCATTGTTGATATTAAGGTAAGGTAGCTCATTTTCATGGATTATACAACAAAGTATACTTTGATGAAATTCGACCTGAAACAGCTATCAAGAGAGTCAAATAGTAGACTGAATATAACACAACTTCATTCATTCAAGATAGTCAAATACATTGCTATTTGAATTTTCATTCACAAACTCATTTTAACATCATCTATTGCATCCTAACAAAACAAATATATAAGCAAAACTTGTGTTTCAGTTTTCTGCATATCTCGTCTAGACGAGAAGGTTTAACTTAGACGAAAATACTCTCAGCATNATTTTTAACCAATTTTCAAAAGTCAATTAAAACTTTACTGATTTCAAAAAATTAGTTAAAATTTTAACGATTTTTAAAATATGTAAAACTTTTAATCAATTTTAATTAGTTCTTATAAAATTAAAATTTTAGAAGTCCAAAAAAAAAAATAGAGATACAGGAAGAAATACTCACGTTCAAGACAGCATAGATTCTACCATCGACATAAAGATTAGTATAACATTATTCTAATTAAATTAATCTCATAAATCCAAATTCTAAACATAGATTGAATATTATGAGAAAAACTGTCACGTATAATAATAATTGGAACAAACTAGACTTTCATGGAAGAAGGAAGTATCAACTAGAAATACCTACCAAAAGGTGAGTCCTACTTATAAGTTAAAGAAAAAAAATTACCCTTTCATGTACAAAACAAGTTGCTTCGTTTGCATTAGTTGAAAATTGAATAAGAAAATAGACTTGCCAGAAATCATGAAGTCAAAGATTTTTTAAATGATTCTTTTGAATATTTTGGTGTCTGTATTAAAAAAAACAAAAGATAATATTTTCACTTTTTTTTTCTGTCTATAAAAGATATTTCAATATTTAAATAAAAAAAATTGAATCACTTAATTATTAAATGTAACAATAATTATAAGTGCATATATGAATCTTCTATTTATATAAACTCTAATAAACTTTTATTTATCATCGTTTAATTATGAATCAATCACTTCTTTATTATATTTAGGTTTAATGTTTCAGTAGGTCCATTTTTCCATTCAGAACTTCAAGTAGGTCTCATATTTTTTCGGTATTTCGGTTGGATCCTTATTTTTGAAAAATTGAAACAATTAGAGGTTTGCCGTCAAATTGAACAAACGTCGTTTAAGAAACCCTTACGTGCTGACAGTATTTTCGCTTAAGCTAAACCTTCTCGCCTGGGCGAGATATGCACTATAACATTTTCGCTTAAGCTAAAACTAAGTTGTTTGGACAAGATTTAGGCTAAAACTTGGGATGTCCAATGGAACATTTAGCTTACGCGAAACTTTGCTCGCTTGGGTGACAATGTCCTACAACTGACTGAGGTTGAGCCACTGGTTTTTTTCGCTTAGGCGAAACTTGGGTCGCCTGGGACAATTCTTGTAAAACTGTTGCCTCGTCAATCTAGGTTAAGCGAAAATGTTTAGCTTAATTAAGTGAGACCACGCGACCCTGTGTTAAAACTCAGAAACGGAAAGACTGATTCATAACCACTTTCTTTCCAATAGAGTGTTTTCTTTCCTTAAATTATAGGACGCGAGGTATGAAGAGATAAAACACTAGTACTTTATCACAAAAAGAAAAGTGGTTTTGCTTCCACAGGAATATGATCCCTTCTTGATTAGGATTTTTACTTTTTGATATACCATTAACATCA
>NW_025907698.1:70917-82925 GCF_018835915.1 Vigna umbellata | reverse complement strand
GATTTACTATTATTAAAATTTTGACCTTTAATCAAAGTGCATTCTAAAATATTGGTAAAAACTCATGAAAGCTTATAACTTTAGTCAAAGTACATTCTTAACTAAAATTAAAAGCCATGAGATATGATCAATATGCATATAGATTAAAAACCTCACTAGTTCGCTATGATTTAAAGACCACTAATTTTTATATGATTCAAAGATAAAAGACATGGATAAATGAAAACCAAACAATAATAAAAAGAACAAAGAAATTATTTTAATCTAACTTCATAATCCATAATGAAATTACAACAAAATCAACTCAAGAAGTTTATCCTTCCATGGATAAAATGAATGGATAAGAATAAAGTGGAAATAAAGTGGTAGACATGGTGGATGACAGTTGTACAAAATTAGAGTGGATAAGAGTTTCCCTTAATTATTCACATTGGTTTCTTTATATAAAACTTGATTTGGGCTTGTGTTTCGACTTTTTTGTTGCAAAAAGTTATTTTATGATAATGTAATATCTCCAAAATAATTAATAGATTTGATCGGTTTTAAATATTTGACAAATATTTTATGTTGATAATTTATAATATAATTAAGCCTTTGGAATTATCAACAATTGAATTTTGTCCAATTTTCCAATTCATCCTTTGCAATCACATAGTTGAAATTTGCAGAAAAATCCTAATATATCAGTATTTTCATTTTAGTCCCTCTTGTTTCACCAACTTTGATTATTTCACTAGACTTTGACTATTGGACATGTTGTGATGACAATCATTTTAAGGGCTTACATGATGGGTCCATGGTTAGGCCCAATTTTAGTTTCCTTATTTCTAATATAAAAATAATCTAAAATTGTATAGGTTTTTCTTGCACATTCTTTGGGTTTTATATTTGTGGACCAAGTTGCATGTCAGGCTAGTTATGTTATCAGCTGAGTCCTTATGCTCTTATCCGAGCTCTCCTACTTCCAATCGTACTCCCCTACTTCCAACTAGGTTCCCCTACTTCCAATCGGGCTCCCTTACTTCTCGTTGGGCTCCCCTACTTTCAATTGGGCTTCCCTGCTTCCAATTGAGCTCCCCTACTTCTAATCGAGCTCCCCTACTTCTAGTTTGGCTCCCTTGCTTCCATTTGGGTCTCTTTCTTCCAATTGAGCTCCTCTACTTCCAACCGAGCTCTCATGTTCTATTTGAGCTCCCATGCCAACGTGCTCCCTTGTTCCATCCGAGCTCCCATGACCAACATAATGAGCTCCCTTTTTGTGTGACGAGTTCTCATGCTTCATGTAGAGCTAATTGTCTTGCTACCAAGCTCTATATTGATTGTCGGGGTTTCCAAGCTCCATATTGATTGTCCAGCTACCGAGTTGTGTACAAGAGACCGACCATCCTTTTATAACATCTGACGTTTAGCACATTACGCACATGGGTAAAAGGATATAACGTGTGAGGTGTCACTTGTCCATTGTTCAATGAATCACAATATGTAAATAGGCGGGTGATGGAAATCATTTAGCCAAATGATGAATGCACACTTATGTCTGCATTTTAGGTTTAATTTAAAAATTTTGATTGAATTTTTGTGTTTAAATGATTTATTTAAATAAGATATGTGACAATTGAACTTATTAAGTTTAGGAATCAAAAAGTGATTTTTAGTTGCATAAATTATTTTTGAATATCCTAATGTTTGTTGATGCAATGAAGTTAAAAATTGATTCATTCAAAGCATGAAATTAAATGGTCTGGGTTACAAAATAAGGCTAAAATTAGTTTATTGTGGAAAGAAATATACAAGAAGTTAAATGCAACCCTAGTTTTCATTTATACTCACATTTTTCAGCATTGGACCACAAAATTAGTCTTTACTGCTACAGCCCATGATTTCCCTATTTTACACCCTTCCTACCACTTATAAAATCAAACTCACTCAGATGTCGAAACATAGCATAATCCCCAACTTATGAATCAAGCCAATGAGATGTTGACATTTGGAACAATCCTTGAATAAACAAATTGGTCAACCAGAGGGTACCACATCATCATCTTCTTCATTCCTAAACCAGAAACTGTAATCATCAAATAACCATTAGTAACAATGTCGTCAGCTGTCGTCAACCACCGTCACAGATGATTTTCCATCCCTGCAATCACGTAGTTGAAATTTGCAGAGAAATCCTAATATAGCAGTATTTTCATTTTAGTCCCTCTTGTTTGACCAACTTTGATTATTTCACTAGACTTTGACTATTGGACTTGTTGTGATGATAATCATTTTAAGGGCTTACATGATGGGTCCATGGTTAGGCCCAATTTTAGTTTCCTTATTTCTAATATAAAAATAATCTAGAATTGTATGGGTTTTTCTTGCACATTCTTTGGATCTTATATTTGTGGACCAAGTTGCATGTCAAGCTAGTTATGCTATCAGTCGAGTCCTTATGCTCTTATCCGAGCTCTCCTACTTCCAATCGTACTCGCCTACTTCCAACTAGGTTCCCCTACTTCCATTCGGGCTCCCTTACTTCTCGTTGGGCTTCCCTACTTTCAATTGGGCTTCTGTGCTTCCAATGGAGTTCCCCTACTTCTAATCGAGCTCTCCTACTTCTAATCAGGCTTCCCTACTTTTAGTTTGGCTCCCTTGCTTCCATCTGGGTCTCTTGCTTCCAATTGAACTCTTATACTTCCAGCCGAGCTCTCATGACTAACATAATGAGCTCCCTTTTTGTTTGACGAGTTCTCATGCTTCATGTAGAGCTAATTGTCCTGCTACCAAGCTCCATATTGATTGTCGGGGTTTCCAAGCTCCATATTGATTGTTCAGCTATCAAGTTGTGTACAAGAGACAAACCATCCTTCTATAACATCTGACGTTTAACACATTACACGGGTAAAAGGATATAACGCATGAGGTGTCACTTGTTAATTGTTTAATGAATCACAATATGTAAATAGGCGGGTGATGAAAGTCATTTAGCCAAGTGATGAATGCATACTTATGCCTGCATTTTAGGTTTAATTTAAAAATTTTGATTGAATTTTTGTGTTTAAATGATTTATTTAAATAATATGTGTGACAATTGAACTTATTAAGTTTAGGAATTAAAAAGTGATTTTTAGTTACATAAATTACTTTTGAATATCCTAATGTTTGTTGATGCAATTGAAGTTAAAAATTCAATCATTCAAAGCATGAAATTAAATGGTTCGAGTTACAAAAAAAAAAGGCTAAAATTAGTTTATTCTGGAAAGAAATATACAAGAAGTTAAATGTAACCCTAGGTTTCATTTATACTCACATTTTTCAGGATTGGACCACAAAATTAGTCTTTACTGATACAGTCCATGATTTCCCTATTCCACACCCTTCCTACCACTTATAAAATCAAACTCACTCAGATGTCGAAACATAGCATAATCCCGAACTTATGAATCAAGCCAATGAGATGCTGACATTTGGAAGAATCATTGAATAAACAAACTTGTCAACTAGAGGCTACCACATCATCATCTTCTTCATTCCCAAACCAGAAACCCTAATCATCAAATAACCATTAGTAACAACGTCGTCAGCTGCCGTCAACCACCGTCACTGATTATTTTCCATCCCTACACCTTTCATCGTTTTCCACCGCAACTTGGCCACCAAGAGCCATCGCATTTCATCGTGCCACATAATCTCACCCACTATTCCAACCCAATCCTCACGCTTCATCTTCCACAACATTCACATTCGCAACCACTGCGAGCATTTCAAGTTTGTTCCTTCTCCTCGCAACCTACAAAATCAGAATTCCAAAATAGTAGAACCCACGCACAGATAAAGCAACCACCGCAAACTTGTTCATTCATCAACAACCACCAGTGCTCCACAACACTTGCAGAAACTAGAAACCACGTAGTCATAGAAATGCCACTAGCCCAAAGCCCCAAAATTACGACACTAATTCGCTTAAACCACAAACTTTCGTGAATCGCAATTCCTTACAGAAAAAACCCTAATTCGAAACCCTAAATCAAAACCGCGATGCACCCGAACACAAGGGCAGATCATCTTCTTCCATGAGGCATGTAACACCTCTAACAGAGTGCCACGAGTTAATTAATAAAATCCAAAAATTTTGCCAATTTTATTTTCATTTATATAACATCCGAAAACAAAAAAAAACCCTCAAATGTTCAAACATCTTATAACATAAAGCTCAAACCTTACAACTATTGAAATTCATTATTCAAAATAGAAAATAACTTTAAAACATAATAAAATCTCAGCAGCAAATAATTCTTATTTCTCTTGTCATGTTACTCCAACCCTGCCTAATTCGCAACACCATCTACTTCCATACAAGTACGATCATTGCATGTGGAACCACGAACACAACAAGAAAGGGTGAGTAACTAGGAATATAACATAGCATACAATTGAAAATATAAAATAACTATTACCAACGAGAAGCATTGAAGCTTTGAAGAGATTTTGTTGATGATGAACTTGAAGCTTTGAAGGATTAATTACAAACTATGTTAAAGAATTTTTGTTGTAGACACTTTGTAGTAGGCTTAGCTCTTATTTGTAAACCAAAACAGGTCTTGTAGTTTGATGTTTAACATAACTATCTTATGGCAATAATCTATTACCTCGAAGGTTAATCGATTATCATCGAAAAGTATAATTGACCAAGGTTCGTAGATAATCATTTACTACTTGGGATAATTGATTATCACCGAAATGAAATCCTTTATAACGACCTAAAATAATCGATTATCACTTTAGATAATCGATTATCCTGGAAGTTCCGAGCTGTCTTTTCTGCTTCTAACCTAGCTCCTACCTTGGGCTATATATACTGTTCGTCCAAATTCTTAAAAGGTTACTTAAACCATTATAGAGGATAGAGAATAGTTTGAGGAAACTCTAAGTGTTAAAGAAAGCTTGAGGTTGGGTGCTTAAGGAAGGAGAAGCCTTACTAGTTGTGTTTGAGTTCAAAATGGTTCTCTACCAAGCATAATCAAGTTGTTCATTCTCTTGCATGTCCAGGGAATATGTTTTGTCATCTCTTATCGATTAAGAGAAGTGTTTTTTCTAATTCATTTTGTATTCATTTCATATTGTATTTTGAACTACATTTTAGTGAAATGTTAGTTATTCTTTTTAGAGAGATTAACAACTGAATGTAGAATTTTTTAATTCGAACCAATATAAAAATAACTTGTGTGAAGTAAGAATAATAACAACAACAATAAAAACAGTAACAACAATAATAACACAAATAAGAATAATAATAACAATAACAACAACTATAATGACAACAGCAATAACAATAACAATAATAATAATAACAACAACAAGAACAATATTAACAGTGACAACTACAATTACAATAACAATAATAATAATAATAATAATAATAATAATAATGATGATATAACAATAATAATAATAATAATCCTAAAAAATATATTGTTTTAATTATTTCATTCAAAAAATAATTTTGATTTTTTTCTTCTTTGTAATAATTTTTACAATTAAATATATTATTAACAATGATTATTTTATATTACTTTACCACTAAAATCATTTGGTCACATTGGTTAAATCATAGATTAATTTTACAAACTTACTTTTAATTTCATCTCTAAATTCTTTGACAAAATGAATCTTACTCTTAAATTTCAAACTCATCCGCTTATTGTCTATCAAATTCATTCTTTAATACGAGCACAACCTAAGAGCTTTGAATATTTAAAAAAGAATCTACCAGTTTTTGAAACAAATTTATTAAAATAATATAATTTTGTCATTAAATGCATTATTTGGATTGAGATCAAAAGGAGTAAAAGATTTGAGGATCAATTCGTAATAAAAAAAATATATTTTACTGAAATATGAAAATAATTGTCCATTTNAATAATAATAATAATAATAATAATAATAATGATGATATAACAATAATAATAATAATAATCCTAAAAAATATATTGTTTTAATTATTTCATTCAAAAAATAATTTTGATTTTTTTCTTCTTTGTAATAATTTTTACAATTAAATATATTATTAACAATGATTATTTTATATTACTTTACCACTAAAATCATTTGGTCACATTGGTTAAATCATAGATTAATTTTACAAACTTACTTTTAATTTCATCTCTAAATTCTTTGACAAAATGAATCTTACTCTTAAATTTCAAACTCATCCGCTTATTGTCTATCAAATTCATTCTTTAATACGAGCACAACCTAAGAGCTTTGAATATTTAAAAAAGAATCTACCAGTTTTTGAAACAAATTTATTAAAATAATATAATTTTGTCATTAAATGCATTATTTGGATTGAGATCAAAAGGAGTAAAAGATTTGAGGATCAATTCGTAATAAAAAAAATATATTTTACTGAAATATGAAAATAATTGTCCATTTAAAATCACCCTATAAGCAATTTTGTCACTAATTATTTTTATAGTCATTAACATTTGTACGTTATTATAAAGAGGAGCAGAAATTAAGATCTTCACAAAACTATTTTAGTTAAATAGAATTCGGTAGTCAATTATTTTTACTTAATTGTTTTATCTTTATTTATTTATATATGTAAAAAAAAAAAGTAACCCATATTAATAAAAGAAAATTTTCATAGCACTTGTATTAAATTTTTGAATGATAAATAAGAATATATTACACACAACTAGGGATGGCAACGGGTCGGGTCGGACACAGATAGTGCTTACCCGCAATCCGACAAAAAAAAATTCACCCGCTATCCGCACGGATATCCACTTAAAAAATATCTGCGGGTATTTTAGAACCCGCGGATATCCGTGGATATCTGTGAATACCCGCAAATATTTAAAAAAATATATTTTAATAAATTATTAAAATAATTTGAATAAAATTACAAAAAATATATAAAATATAATATAAATTAAATTAAATATAAATTTAATTTTAATTTTAATTTTAATTTAATTTAATTTTGTAAAATATAAATTAATGTTAATTTTAATTAAATTTAACTTAATAAAATATAAATTAAACTTTTATTTTTATTTTTTGCAGGTAGCGGGTATCCGCAGGTACGAATAGTATAATACTCGCACTCGACCCGTTTATAAGCGGGTATTAAAATATCCGCTACCCGTACGTTGCAGATAGTAAATATCTGCAGATATTAAAATATCCGCTACCCATAGGTTGCAGATAGTAAATATCTGTAGGTATTAAAATATCCACTATCCATAGATTGCGGATAGTAAATACCTGGAATATTAACCATATGTGGATTTCATCCACGGATATCTGTGAACGCTTATTTTTTGCTATCCTTACACACAACCCACAATTTAAAAATTATAATTCCGTGATAGGATATTTAAAATTTAAAATAATTAAATATGTAGATAAAGAAAGAGAGACCGAGAGACAGAGAAAGAGAGGTGCATGCGGAGGAAAAGATCACATGGTTTTCTAAAGTTTTCGTAACAATTAAAGTACCATAAATTGCGCTTCCTCTTCTCAGTTTAAGGGCTTTGGAATATTTAGAAAAGAATATACCATTTTTTGAAACAAATTTATTAAAATAACCTATTTTTTGGCATTAATTAATTATTTGGATTGAGATAAAAGGAGTAATTGATTTGAGCATAAATTCGTAATAAAAAAATTAATTTTTGATTGAAATATGAAAAGAATCGTCAATTTAAAATCACCCTATTATATGGTTAAAAATGAATGGTAACGGTGTAAGTACGTTTTATCTACTTAAAAAAATGTTTTTCTAATAAAAGAGATTCTAAATTAGAGGATAGACAATCTTTACAGTTTCGATACATGTGTACAAAAATTAATGAGGCAACGTATTCCTATAAATGATTTCATACCAATTATTTTGTTTATATATAAACCCTTCGCCTCATATTTAATCATAATATCAACAACAAACCTAAATTTATCGTTATTCGTGTTGCTGTTCTGTTTCGGTGATGGCTAAGATTTCTTTCTTTTTGATCTTCACTTTAACCCTGATCATTACAGGTATATATATATATAACAAATTTTTGTATATTTTTTTATTATTATCCAAGTTCTATAGTGCCATTCATATATCCTCTTTTAGCAGCCGTTATACGTCGTACAAATGCACTAAACTAACGGTTCTATCAACATAGTTTTATTAAGGCCTGTAATGATATCTATGTTATGTCTCTGTATCTGTGTGAAGAACATAATTGTAATATTCCTTACACTTATTTTTCTTTCATTTCCTTTTACATTTTCATAGCTATTTCAAGAACAAGTGGAGCAATGTCAGAAAAACCGTGTATGCTAGTATTGAATCCAAATTACTGCAACCTCAGTACGTGTCGTAAGGATTGCGAGGAACAATATCACGGAACTGGGTATTGCGTTGACAAATATCCTCACAAATGTGTTTGTGTATACGTTTGCTCTCGTTAAAAGGACATGTCCTAATGTTTAATTTGGAATACGAAAGAAGAATATTAAATGATTTCTAATGTTACTTTATACTATTAACAGTTGAAGCTTTGGTGTAGTATGTCTATATTTTATTCTTCCACGAAGATATAAAAAAGTACTTAGCCAATGATTTCTAAGCATACAACGTCGAACAGTAGAATTAATGGCGAAAATAAGTGTTCACAACGAGAAAGGACATCCATAGTCTTCTTTCTTCCTACCTTTTTTCCTGAATTCAGATCAGTATTAAGACATAATAATAAAAGAGTTTAACAAAAATAGATTTGATTTAACTGGTACATTCGATCCATAATCAAATCAAATTTGAGAACACCATCATTTTAATAATCCATTTAGTACAGGGAAAATAAATAAAATAGAGAAACTAGTCGAAATATGAGATGTTTGAATTGAAAAAATAAATGAACTGAAAAAAAATAAAAGAAGGGAAATAGATAAGAAGATTATATGGTTGAAATAAAATAAATAAATACTAAAATAAATATTAATATTTATGATTTTTCAATTAATAAAAATAAATATTATTATTTTTTGCAAATGTAATTTACTATTAACATTTAATTATTTTTTATTACTAACACTATTTTGTCATTTTATTTTATATTTTTCATTATTCACAAATATTCATATTATTATCATTTATTTTGTACTGCTATCTTAATTAAGAGAATCGCGTTTAAAGGATACAGTGCACATCAGCTGAAACATGGAATAATCTTCAACTAAACAAACTGGCCAACCAGAGGCTACCACATCATCATCTTCTCCATTCCCAAACCAGAAATTGTAATCATCCAACCACCATCAGTAACAACGCCGTCAGCCGCCGTTAACAAGCGTCGCAAGTGATTTTCCATCCCTGCACCTTCGATTTTCGTCCACCACAACTTGGCCACCAAGAGCCACCACATTTCATCATGCCACCACAATCTCACCCCCTGTTCGAACCCAATCCTCACGCGTCATCTTGCACGACATTCACCATCGCAACCACTGCGAGTACTTCCGGTTCGTTCCTTCTCCTCGCAACCTACAAAATCAGACTCCCAAAATAGTAGAACCCATGCACAGATCAAGCAACCACCGCGAACTTGTTCATCTTCGTCGAATAACCACCATTTCTCCACCCCACCTCCAGAAACTAGAAACCACGAAGTCATAGAAATGCCACCAGCCCAAAGCCCCAAAATTGCGAAACCAATTCGCTTAAACCACAAACTTCCGTGAATCGCAATTCCTTGCAGAAAAACCCCAGTTCGAAACCCTAAACCAAAATTGTGATACACTAGAACACAAGGGCAGACCATCTTCGTCCATGAGGCCGGTAACACCTCTAACGGAGTGTCATGAGTTAATTAATAAAATTAAAAATTTAGCCAATATTTTTCTTCATTTATATTTCGTCAGGTAAACGAAAACCTGAAATGTTCAAACGTCTTAAAATAAATTTAAAACATAATAAAATTCCCGGAGCAAATAATTCTCATTTATCTCGTTGCGTTATTCGAGTCCTATCTAATCTACAATATCATCTACTTTCGTTCTGCTTAATCTACAACATCATCTACTTCCATAATCTACAACATCATCTACTTCCATACATGTACGATCATTGCAAGTGAGACCACCATCAGAAAACAAAGGGTGAGTAACTAGAAATATAACATAGCATATAATTCAAAATATAAAATAATTGTTATAATCAATGAGAAGCATTGAAGTATTGAAGAAAATTTTATGATGATGAACTTGAAGCTTTGAAGGATTAATTACAAACTAGGTTAAAGCATTTTTGATGTAGATACATTTTAGTTGGCTTAGCTCTCAATTGTAAACCAAAAGAAGTCTTATAGTTTGTTGTTTAATATAGTTACCTTGTGGTAATAATCGATTATCTTAGGATTATCGATTATCACCAAAAAGTATAATTGATCAAGGTTCACAAATAATCGTTTACTATTTGGGATAAATGATTATCACCGAAATGAAACCCTTTATAACGGCCTAAAATAATCAATTATCATTAAAAGTTGCGATTTGTCTTTTCAGCTTCTGACCTAGGTTGAACCTTGGGCTATATATAGTGTTCTTCACCATTCTTAAAAGGTTACTTAAATCATTACAGAGCACAGAGAATAGTTTGCGGAAACTCTAAGTGTTTAAGAAAGCTTGAGGTTTGGAGCTTGAAGAAGGAGAAGCTTTACTTAGTGTGTCTAAATAGCAAGTGGTTCTCTACCTAACATAATCAAGTTGTTCATTCCCTCGTGTGTAGAAGGAAGGTGTTCTATTTTCTCTTATTAGATAAGAGAGGTTTTTCTAATCCATCTTGTATTTATTCCATATTGCATTTTGAACTACACTAATTAATAACTGAACGTAAAATATTTTGATTCGAACCAGTATAAAAATTATTTGTGTGAATCTTCTCATCTTATTCTATTTTATTTATTTCCATCGAAAAATTTAAAAAACAATCGTTTTTTTAATTAGAACCAATTCACCTTTCTCCACCTAGTTTTGCCTGAACATGCTCTTAAACATTTCACTACGTGATGCCGATTTAACCAATAACAACAACAATATCAATAAAAATAATAATAACAATAACAACATAATAATAATAACAATAAAAATATTAATAGCAATAACAACAACAATTATAATAATAATAACAATAACAATAATAATAACAATAACAGTAATAAATAACAACAACAATAATAATAATAATAATAACAACAATAATAACACTAATAAGAATAATAATAAAAATAATAACAACAATGAAACAATAATAATAATAACAATTACAATAACAATAATAACAACAATAATAACAATAATAATAATAATAACAATAATAACAACAATAATAATAATGATAATAATAATAATAATAAAAGTAATAATAATAATAATCCTAAAAAAATATATTGTTTTAATTATTTCATTCAAAAAAATAATTTTAATTTTTTTCCTCCTTGAAATAATTTATACAATTAAATATATTATTAACAATTATCATTTTATATTATTTTTACCACTAAAAGTTTTTTGGCAATATTTCATTTTTACTAATTAAACCATTTTTGTTAATAGTAAAATTTCTGTCATTAATTATTTTTATATTTTGTTGAAATATGAGAGTAATTGTCCATTTAAAATTACCTTATAAGGAATTTTGTCATTAATTATATTTATAGCCATTAACATTTGCACGTTATTATAAAGAGGAGCAGAAATTAAGATCTTCACAAAACTTTTTTAGTTAAATAGAATTCGTAGTCAATTATTTTTACTTAACTGTTACATCTTTATTTATTTCTATATATATAAAAAAACTTAACCCATATTAATAAAAGAAAAATCTAATAGCACTTGTATTAAATTTTTGAATGATATATAAGAATATATTACACACAACCCACAATTTTAAAATTATTCCCTGATAAGATATTTAAAATTTAAAATAATTAAATATATAGATAAATAAAGAGAGAGAGACGTGCATG
>NW_025907698.1:0-59348 GCF_018835915.1 Vigna umbellata | reverse complement strand
AATTTCTTATATAATATATATATATATATATATATATATATATATATATATATATATTCTTTGAGGAGATTATTTCTACGTCGTAGACTAATACTTGGAGTCAAAACTAACTTATACAAAGTATTCAACACTTCTAAAAATGGATCTTGAGATATATGGGCACATTCCCAAAATTATGTATTAACATTATTATATTTTATTAGTTATTATCTTTGTCTGATATTTTAAGTTCAAAAGTATCATTCACTCTCATATTCATTATACTTATAATCATTATCACATTTTTTTCTATGGATGGATCTTTTCACTGATCACACTTCGAGTTTGATCCATACTACTCGATAATAATAGTCTGACATACAAGGAGTGTCTATTCTTTTGAGTATATCAGTCTCTCAATTGAAAATAATTTTGATAATAACAAAACACTGAGATTACTAACCAAGAAGTCTCTAGTTATATGAGCAACAAAACTTGACAAATAAAGGAGAGTGTCTAATTGTTAGAACAATTTTCCAAGATTTAAAAAAAACAAGATCATCAATAATGTAAACTTTATATAATTTTCTTGACGTAAATACATATTTTTTTAAAAGCAATATTTCATCCCTTATAAGAGTGAAGGAGACCACAAAATCCGCTTTTGAAATACAAAGAAGAAATAGAATGATAATACTTTTTAGAACTACAAAGCATAAGTGCAGCTTGGTTTCCAACTTGGTAAGCAACTTCTGATCAACCTTCATTGCACAAAACAAATAGAGAATTTAGGGACTCCCTTAGCTTCACAATGCATATTCTTAAATGGTTGTTTGGTCTTATTTAATGGGTTGGTTGACAAAATTTTCGTGTACAATTGTGTACTAAAGTACCCTACTGGTTAAAGTTTCAATCTGGTGCTACCAAACTCGTTGAACCATCATAGATAAGGAGTCATAAGATGAAACATGCACCACAGGAAAGTAGAATCAAACGAAAGACAGAATTGCTTTGATGGAACCTGAAACAACCCTTGACAATAGTAGTAGGAATGTACAAAACTAGAGAAAAAGGTTTCTAAGAAACAAACCTAAGCTATTACTACTACAACCCTACTAAGGAAGCACTATTTAAACGGGTTTCTAAATGACCAGTCAAGCCTTTATATAGGCTAAAGCAAAGAGCTAAAATTGGAAAAATGAATGAACAAGACAAGTAACAAACCCTTGGTCTCGAACAATAGTCACCAACAAACCCTTGGTCTCGAACAAACCCTCCAATGAAGCGCCACCAAAGTCGGCTTCTGTGAATGGTTGTGCGAAGGATGAAGATGGCGTCCGTGAATGAAAGTTTGCCAAGGAGGTTCGAAGCAACCAATTTAGCGAAAAGCTGGCGAGGGTTCAATGGCTCGAAGAAGAAAGCGAAATTCTTTGGTTCTAAAAATGAAAGATAGGTTAGGGAAACCCAAGTTTTGGGGTTTATTAATCGAGCATCTTACTAACGGTCATATATCCTTCGGTAAGGTAATTCACCAAGCCAAAATCGACGGCCTAGAGGCCGTCGGTAATATTCCATCGTAAATCATGTGTTTTCCTGTATTGTGCGAAACCAATTCGCTTAAACCACAAACTTTCGTGAATCGCAATTCCTTGTGGAAAAACTCGAATTTGAAACCCTAAATCAAAATCGCGACGCACCAGAACACAAGACCAGACCATTTTCATCCATGAGGAATGTAATACCTCTAACGGAGTGCCACGAGTTAATTAATAAAATCTGAAAATTTTGCCAATTTTTTTTTTCATTTATATAATGTCGCGGAAATGAAAACCTCAAATGTTCAAACGTTTTATAACATAAAATTCAAGCCTTACAATTATTGAAATCCATTCTTCAAAATATAAAATAACTTTAAAACGTAATAAAATCCCAGCAGTAAATAATTCTCATTTTTCTCGTCACCCTACTTGAACCCTTCCTAATCTGCAACATCATATACTTCCACACAAGTACAATCATTGCAGGTGGAACCACAACCACAACAAGAAAAGGTGAGTAATTAGGAATATAACATAGCATACAATTCAAAATATAAAATAACTATTACCAATGAGAAACATTGAAGGTTTGATTTGATGATGATGAACTTAAAGCTTTGAAGGATTAATTAGAAACTATGTTAAAAACATTTTTGTTGTAGATGCTTTGTAGTAGGCTTAGCTCTCATTTGTAAACCAAAAGAGGTATTGTAGTTTGATGTTTAACATAGCTATATTGTGGCAATAATCGATTACCTCGAAGGATAATCGATTACCATGTGAAAAATAAGAAAACACTTCAATTCGGCAATAATCAATTATCTCTCAGGATAATCGATTCTCAATGAAAAGTTTAATTAACCAAGGTTCACGAATAATCCTTTATTACATGGGATAATTGATTACCACTAAAATGAAACCATTTATAATGTCCTAATCGATTATCACTAGAAGTTGCGAGCTATCTTTTCAGGTTTTGACATAGCTTGAACCTTGGGCTATATATAGTGTTTGTCCAAATTCTTAAAAGGTTACTTAAACCATTATAGAGGACAGAGAATAGTTTGAGGAAAGTCTAAGTGTTTGAGAAAGCTTGAGGTTCAGTGCTTGAAGAAGGAGAAGCTTTACTCGGTGTGTTTGAGTTGGAAGTAGTTCTCTACTAAGCAGAATCAAGTCTTTCATTCTCTCGCGTGTTGAAGGAAGATGTTCTGTCATCTCTTATCGGTTAAGAGAGGTGTTTTCTAATCCATCTTGTATTCATTCCATATTGTATTTTCAACTACGTTTTAGTCAAATGTTAATCACTCTTTTTAGAGGAATTAACAACTAAACGTAGAATCTTTTGATTTGAACCAATATAAAAATTACTTGTGTGAATCCTCTCATCCTTACTTTATTTTATTTATTTCCATTGAAGAAATTTTTTAAGAAATTCGATTTTTTTTAATTAGAACCAATTCACCCTTCTCCTAATGGTTTTGCCCGATCATGCTCTTAAATACTCCGCTATGTGATACTGATTCCAACAATAACAACAACCATATTAATAACAACAATAATACTAATGACAATATAATATTAATAATAACAATAAGAATAATAATAGTAATAACAACAACACTAATAATAATGACAATAATAATAATAATAATAATAATAATAATAACAACAACAACAACAATAGTAATAACAACAATAATAACTACAACAATAATAATAACAACAATAACAATAACAATAATAATAACAATTGTTAAAATATAATGACTTAGTTTCTCAAACCAAGAAGGGGGGGGGGGGGGGGGGTTGAATTGGTGAAGTGTAAAAATATAAGGTTTCAAAATCTATTTCACAAAATAAGATGTTTTTACACTTTTCTTGAATCGCAAGTTAAAAGATATGCAATGCAGTAGTAAGCTTAATCGAATATACTGACAACTTAATCGACTTAATAAAAGAGTGTAGGGATCAGAAAATTCAAACGCTGATTTTTATACTGGTTCGGCCAACCTACCTACATCCAGTGTCCTTCCAACCACAGGAAGCAAATGCACTATAAAGATCAAGGTTTTTACAACAAGGTTTTTATAGAGACCTCACGTCAAAAGTGTAAAACACCTCTCTAACCGTCTAATCTAAATATAGGCAACAAACAAACAAGACCAACAACAAGAACACCCTCTTCTATTGTCTATCCCTTTGAGGCACCCTTAAAGTCAAGAACATTGTTCTTCTTCCTGCAAACACCACAGGGAATCCAAGTCAATCTTCAAAGATTGCAAATCCTGATCACACAGAATACACCCAGTTGTGCAGATTGATCGAACGTTCAAATCAGCAAGCCCTTCTTCTCAAGAAACCTCAAGTCTTTGATCACCACGATCAATCTTGGTTCTTGGAGCTTTTACTTTCTCTATAAGATCACACAGCTTTCTGTAAAAGATATGAAAGTGTCAAATGCACAAAAGTTCTTACAGATTCAAATCAACGTCAATTTATAGTAATACACACATCGGACACATTTTAATCGATTTAGCTACTAATGTAGTCAAATACATCTTGCAGTTATAACAGACTAACATCAGTCAAGCTCATTAATTGAATATACATTTGATATAGTCGACTTACGATAAATGTTTGGTCAATATATTTAAAAGTATGACTGTTAAGACAGTTATGTCAAACATTCAATCAGTTTTCAAAATAACAACCAACTTAGTCGAATACAAATTGCATGCAGTCGATTAAGAAAAATCACTTAGCACATTTTTGAAAAATTTTCTCTTCAAAATAACTCACAACACACTTGATAAAAGTTTGTGCAAACACACGATTTTTAATCGATTCATACCATAATGTAATCGACTTAAAATTGTTGTTTTGCTACACATTAAAGTTCAACCAAAGTGCATGTGGTTTTCCATTTCCAAAAACTTATGTCATACATACACATATAAAATCACATATTAAACACAATGATATGCAATGAACAATACAATCATGTTCACAAATATGCTTATACAAATTTATCACAGTAAACAAACGCATATAACATGTAAGCATAGAACATGTAACACATAATACTCATGTGTTATTAATTATGTGTTGTCATCATAAAAAAACACAGATATCACTGAGATTGTGGGTTTAACTAAATCAGTGCTCCCCTATCAACAATCTTAACAACAATAATAGGACCAATAATAATAATAATAATAATAATAATAAAAGTAATAATAATAATAATAATCCTAAAAATTGTTTCCTCCTTATAATAATTTTTACAATTAAATATATTATTAACAATTAATATTTTATATTACTTTTATCACTAAAAGCATTTTGGTAACATTTCATAGAGCTGTCAAAACGAGTAACCCGACCTGACCCGACACGACCCAACCCGACCCACCATGGGTTGGCCACTTAGTGAGCCAACCCAACCCGGCTCATTTATTAGCGAGCCGAAAAAATTTGAACCCGACCCGACCCAGCACGAGTTGGTGGGTTAAACGGGTTGGCTCATTGGCTCTTCTGAGATTCTTATAACATGTTACTTTGATTGATCAAATTGAAACAGTAATAATTAGACCAATTGATATAAAAGAAAATGAAACAAAAAACTCTATTGTTATATATTCTAAGCTATCAAGCATAAAATTTTTCCAATTTAGTTTAATGAGACATACACAACTGTTTGACCAAAAAACTACATATAGCAGTTAACAAAAATATATAGTAGCCGACGCCGTTAACAAAAATATACAACACTAAAAGCTCTACTGCGAAGTAAATGTTGTGTGTTTTGAATAATTAATTTTATTTCAATTAAAAAAATAAGATTTGAATAATTAATTTAATTAATTTGATTTCAATACAAAAAAATAGGTGGGTTGGTAAGCCAACCCAGCTCACCACGGGTTCAACTCGGGTGAGTCGGGTTCTTAGAGAGCCGGGTCAAAATTAGCTCGCATCAATATTTTTACATTTTTTCAACCCAACCCGACTCAAACCCGTGGTGAGCCGGGTTGGCTCACGAGTTTGAACCCATTTTGACAGCACTAATATTTCATTTCTATCAATTAAAACATTTTTGTTATCTATCACATTAGTTAAATCATAGACTAATTTTTATAAACTTTATTTTCAAATTCACTCTCACTCACATCTAAATTCTTGAAAAAGAATTCAAATTAATCTTAAATCTCAAATCCATCCGCTACCTATCTATCAAATTCATTCTTTAATATGAGCACAGCCTAAGGGATTTGAATATTTAAAAAAGAATCTACCATTTTTTGAAACAAATTTATTAAAATAATATAATTTTGTCATAAGGCATTAGTTGGATTGAGATAAAAGGAGTAATACATTTGAGGATTAATTCGTAATAAAAAATTTATATTTTATTGAAATATGAAAATAATTGTCCATTTAAAATCACCTTATAAGCAATTTTGTCATTAATTATTTTATAGTCATTAATTTTTGAACGTTATTATAAAGAGGAGCAGAAGTTAAGATCTTCACCAAACTGTTTTAGTTAAATAGAATTCGTAGCCAATTATTTTTACTTAACTGTTTTATCTTTATATATTTATATATGTAAAAAAAAATAACCCATATTAATAAAAGACAAATCTCATAGCACTTGTATTAAATTTTTGAATGATAAATAAGAATATATTACACAAAACCCACTATTTTAAAATTATAATTCCCTGATAGGATATTTAAAATTTAAAATAATTAAATATCTAGATAAATAAAGAGAAAGAGAGACGTGCATGCGGAGGAAAGATCACATGGTTTTCTACTAAACATAAAACGTTTTCGTAACAATTAAAGTACCATAAATTGCACTTTCTCTTCTCAGTTTAAGGGCGTTAGAATATTTAGAAAAGAATAAAGCATTCTTTGATACAAATTTCTTAAAATAACCTAGTTTTTGTCATTAAATGCATTATTTGGATTGAGATAAAATGAGTAATTGATTTGAGCATAAATTGGTAATAAAAAAAATATTTTTTTTATTGAAATACGAAAAAAAATGTCAATTTAAAATCACCTTATTATATGGTTAAAATTGAATGGTAACGGTGTAAGTACGTTTTATCTATTTAAAAAAAATATTTTTCGAAATAAAGAGATTCTAAATTAGAGGATCGACAATGTTTTTCCTTCATTAGCCACAAAATTGTATTAAATGAAAGAACTAAATTAAATGACAACCAAGCACTTGAGTGAATTCAAGATTCCACGATGAGAACACGAAGAGAAAAAGAGTTATATGCTTAGTTGCTCTAAATATATTAATGTAAAAAATATAAAATAAAATTATTTGGAATATTTGAAAATTGTGATTAATGTTTTCGTGATGATAAATATTAATACTGTGTTTTTCTATATTTAAATGGAAATAGGATCAATTAACCGCTCTAAGTATAGAATAAATTCTTTAAATAAGAGTTTCAATACATGTTTACAAAAATTAATAAGGGAACGTATTCTTATAAATGATTTCACACCAACTATTTTGTTTATATAAACCCTTCGCCTCATATTCAATCAGAATATCAACAACAATTTATCCTTATTCATATTGCTGTTTTGTTTCGGTGATGGCTAAGATTTCTTTCACTTTGATTTTCACTCTTACCCTAATCATTACAGGTATATATATATAACCATTTTTCTATATATTTTTTTATTATCATCCAAATTCTATATAACCATTTTTTATTACCCTAATCATAGTTTTATTTAGGCATGTGATGATCTCCCGTGTATTAGTTTGGATATAAAAATACTTCAATTTAAAAAAAATGAAATATACGAATTCAAACTACTTGAGTGGATACATCTAGAAAATTCAACATCAATTACCACAAAAAATAATATCTTCATCTTTAATCTAAAAATATTAATAAAAAGTAAATTCTTTTTGAGCATCTATATAAAAGAAAAAGTTATAAATCTTAGAAAATGTAACCATATTTATCGTAGAGTAAATTAAACTATTCATATATGAAGTTTTACTGTTACTACTTGAGCATTCTCTTTATTTCTATTTCTACGTATCTCCTTTAATTATTTCTATTTCTACGTATCTCCTTTAATTATTTAGAAAACATTACACTTCCTTGAGTTCTTTAAAAATATTACCACTTGTACTGTATTAGAAGATTACACTGAGAAAAAGTTTATAAAGAAATTATTTAATTTTACTTTCTATGTTATTATATAGTTTCAGATAAACGCAACTGAGTAAATTTGTATGAGTTTTAAAGACACATATTTCTGTTATTATATCATTTGACTGGGCAGCATATGAAGTCAAAACAAAGCCTTCTACCTGATTCTACATTTTTTATATCTGAAACTTAACCTGTATGTGATTTTTAATGAGAAATTGTCTTTTCTTTCTTTTCCTTTTACATTTTGATAGCTATTTCAAGAACAAGTGGAGCAATGCCAGGAAAAAAATGTATGCTAGTATTGGATCCATATGCATGCATATACAGTTGTAATGCGAATTGTCAGGATCAATATCACGGAATTGGATATTGTGTTGAATATCCTCAAAATTATAAATGTGTTTGTGTATATGATTGTCCTAGTTAGAAGGACATGTCCTATAATGTTCAATTTGATATACGCAATAATAAGAAAATAAAATGATTTCTGCTGTTACTCTATATTGTTAACAGTTGAAGCTTTGGTGTAGTGTATTAATATTTTAGTCTTTGAGGAAGTAATAGAAATGTACTTAGCCAATGATTTCTAAGCATAAAACGTCTAACAGTAGAACTAATGGGGAAAGTAAGTGTTGAACGAGAAAGAACATGTAGAGTCTTCTTGCTTCTTTTTTTTTTCCTGAATTTAGATGGGTATTATGACCAAATAATGAAAGAGTTCAGAAATAGCATTTAATTCGATTGGTGCATTGAAAAATTCAATAATCCATGTATAGAGAAAATAAATAAAATAGAAAATATTAGAAATATGATGTTTTATTGAAAAAAAATGGAGTTGTTTCGGATGTGTAGGGCTGTGCTCTCTTAATTCTCCCAGTTCTCCCGTTATCTCGCTCCAACGGCTGGCTTCTCTTCCAGTCTTGGTTTCCTCGTTGGCCCTGAGGGGTGGATACCTGCAAAAGGTTCTCCGATGCCAAAGTCAGTTTCAGAGCAGTGGCTTTTCTTAGGGATAGTAATAAATGTGCATTCAATGTAACCTATCTACCACTCACCCTGTACTTGTATTTATAGTTTTCGCTATGGGCTTGGGATTAGTAAAAGGTTAATCACGGCCCATGACAGCCCAATAGCTTCTAAACTCTACTTACCTTAAACCAAGTCGATTCTCATTAAGTCAGGACGATTAGTAGCTTGGCCGTCCATTTGTCACGAGGTCTAATAATCGGGCGGCCGGCCTTGGGATGTGGAACTCATTTCGTATAATATGGGCGCTCGCCCCCATCGTACTCAAACGTCACTATGTTATTGGTAATGTAATCTCACGGGTTTGCAATGTTTGAAATGGGCGGGCGGTCATTAACCAGTCTAATATCGTGTTGAAATGGGCGTCCTTCCGTAGGGCGCCCGCCCCTTGCTGGTACACAAGCCCCCCAAGTCCTAGTGCACGTAGTGGACGTAGGATTTCAATTGTAGCGTGGATTTGGGCCAGTAGTCCGCGTCTGGGCCGTGTGCTGTGGGCTTTTTTGAATTTGGACTTTTGGCGGGAAGAACACGTGGTTCCCTCCTAGTGGCGGAAGGGGGAGCGTCTTCGTATCTGGAGCGTTGATCGTGCTAAATCTGGACGGCGAGGATGTGTCCAACGGTTACTAAACTTCTCCTATAAATAGGGGATGGGACGTGGTCATTTTCACTCGTCTTCATCATTCAAGATTTCTTATTCTTTTTCCCTCAGGTAATAAATGGCAGTTACTTCTATCGAGTCGGGTTCTGAGTCTTCGAGCGGAGTCCGGGGAGGGGCGGCAGGGAGCGGCGGTGATTCTCTAAGCTCGGTTTCTTCTCATTTTTTGGAGGAGGCGGTTGGGTCCTCTGGGGCGGATCCAGAGGTGCCGGTCGTCATGGGCGATCGGATATTTCATGGCGTGCCCATGTTCTTGCTTAAGGGCGGTATTCGTGTTGACGGCTCTCCTTTCGAGCCGGACGGTCAAGGGGTAGTGGTGAGCGAGGGGGCTCCGTATGTTCCTAGCCTGTTTGCTTCCGCCTATCCCTTTCGTCAAGATTTGGAGCTGAGGGTCGGCCGGACCCACATTGTCCGGGACGTAGAAGATTCCCGGTTGATTCGTGCGGGAGTTAGTCTGAGGAACGAAAGGGTTTACTATGGGAAGAGAGCAAGCCCGGATGACTTCTTCTATGTGTACTTGACCTTCTTCACCCATCTTCATCTCCGGGTGCCTTTCACCAAGTTCCAGATGGCCGTCCTTCGAGAGGTGAATGTGGCTCCTACCCAGTTGCATCCTAACTCTTGGGCGGTTGTGCAAGCATTTTTGGCCATGTGTTTAGCTGTGGGGGTTACTCCCACTATCCCTGTGTTTTTCCATTTCTTTGAAGTTCGTCCAGCCCCCAACGACGGATGGGTCTCTTTTACCTCTGTTAGGGAGAGGACTTTGTTCCGCCCGTTCTCTGATTCTTTCAAGAACTTCAAGCAGTACTATTTCAAAATAATAATTGATTCAACCGGCCGCCATGAATTCCATGACGCTGATGGGAGGCCGTTGTTCCCCTTTTACTGGACGAAGGATCCCGGCGAATAAAGGCGACTTCCGTAGGAGCCTTATCAGCATCCGACTTAGAGGCTGTGCGCACCATCAATTCCCTCCCCCGCCGGATTTCCGCTCGATATTTGGTCGAATGCCTTAGTCTTGAGGATTATGGACAAAAGGCGTTCGGTATGGTATTATTATATTGAGTCTTTATCTTTAATGTACTGACGTTAACTTTTCTGAATTGTTTTGTTTCTTCTCAGAGCCCATGACGACCCCTATCCCCCGCCAATCCAACTTTATGGCCGCCCGGAAGAAGACCGAGGCTAACTCATCGTCGGCCAAGCCAGCAAATGTTTCCGCCATGCCTCGTCCGCCCCCTCCACGACGTTCTATATCCGGCGACCGTGTGCCGCCTGTTCGCCTGGCTCAGAAGGCAGGAGGCCCCTCAGCTGATGAAGTTGCGGGGGCGGGCGTCCAGGCGCCAGGTTCTGGTCCTCAGCAAGATCTGGCGGCCGTTCACGTGGATCCGTCCTTGAGGCGGCCACCGCCTCTGCTGCTCCCTTGATCCGCAAAAGAAAGGGTCATGCTGCCGAGGGACGCAAAGACAAGGAGGGCTCCTCGTCTCGATCAGCGTCAAAGAAAGCCCGCAAGGGCAAAGATAAAGAGAAAGATCGGGAGAAGGTCCCGGCCGTTCCCTTGCCAGGCGGCATCTTCAGTCCGGCGTTTAGTATGAGCGACCGGGCCAAGTTCCATATGAGCTCTTCCCAACGGGCGCTCATTGAGCCTCTCTCCGAACTGGAACTGACTAACGCTATGTTGGAGATGTCCACCCGGACGTCCGCCCTGGCCTGGTATTTGAAGGAGTTCGCCGATCGTCCGGGAGTGGCGGAGGTTCGTGCCGCGCTGGACGCCGAGAAGAAGAACTCAGCCTCCCTCCAGCTGGCGATGGAGCAGATGCTCCTGGTTCAAGATGATTATGATAAAAAAATTGAGCAGCTTGAGGCTGATCTTGAGAAGTCCCAGAGGGAAGCTACGGAAGGTTTGGCAGCCGCCCGGGGCGAGCAAGAGCGCATGGCCGAGGAAGGGCGCCAGCTGAGGGCGGAGGTGGCCCGCCTAAAGGATGCCGAGGCCGAATGTTCCAAGGCGAATGAGGCCCTCTCCCTTGACTTTGCCAAGGCCGAGGAGAAGATTGCCGAGCTGGATTCGACGATTGTGTTCGAACACGAGGAAGGGTTCAACAAGGCCCTGCGCCAAGTGTCTCTTCTGGCGGGCGTTAATGATCCATACTCTCTTGGCATTGATATCGAGAAAGACGTTTTTGATGGCGTCCTAGTGGACCTGAATGCAGTCGAGGGGGACGAGCCAACCGTGGATGCGGGGGCCGGGGGAGATAATTAGGATTTTAATCTCATCATTTTTTTTTTGTATTTTGTGGCCGTCCGCCCAACGTCTTTGAGTACCTAGAGGTTGGCCGGACGGTCCTTTTGTAAAACTGAGCATGTTTTCGTGCAAACGATTAATACACAAGTTATATTTTCTTTCAATTTCGAAGCTTCCTCTTTTGCTTCTTTAATTTTCTAGAAGGGGCGATCCCCTTGTAAAGTAATCGTCACTCTCATCGTGGTCCGGCTCGGGTAAGAGTTGTTCTTTGGAATACTCTTTTGCGAGCGGACGACAACTTTTGTCTTTGGGGTTTATTTGAACTTTTATTGCCCGACCAAGTTGAGAGTGATTCTCGGCGGAACACTCTTTTTTACCAACTTGGTCTTTTATGGGGCGGACGGTTCCGTGCTTCATGGCCCAACCAAGTTGAGAGTAGTTCTTGGTGGAACGCTCTTTTTTTGCCAACTTGGTCTTTATGGGGCGGACGGTTCCATTCCTCGCAGCCCAACCAAGTTGAGAGTAGTTCTCGGTGGAACGCTCTCTTTTGCCAACTTGGTCTTTGTGGTCAACTTGGGGCGGACGGTAGTTATGTGGTCAAGTTGAGAGTGGTTCCCGATGGGAGATTCTTCGCCAACTTGGTCTTGATGGAGTTATATTTGTGTAAGAAAAGAAGCATCCTGTCATTTATTTATTGGAAATAACAGTACATGACATCAAATTAGGGGAATTAACTAAAATAAAATTTCAGATGTGTGGCGTTCCACGTATTAGGGATTGGGCGTCCGTCTGGTCGTTGCAGTCTGTATGCCCCGTTTCCTAGCGCTTCCATTATTCGGAACGGCCCCTCCCATTTGGCAGCCAGTTTTCCATGTGCTGGTATTCGGCGGGCGTCACCAGCTTTTCTCCATACTAGATCCCCCTCCTTGAAGCTTCTTGGCCGGACTTTGGAGTTGTACTTTCTTTCAACCATTCGCTTACATGCTTCCGCCCTCAAAGCCGCTCGGTCACGCCGTTCGTCCAAGGAATCTAAGTCGATCCGCAGCTCTTGGTCGTTGATCTGTAGGTCTTCAATCTGTCGCCTCAGTGACGGTTCTCCCAGCTCAACCGGCAGCATGGCATCAGTACCATAAGTTAAGTTAAAGGGGGTTTCGCCGGTGGTTCCGTGAGGCGTGCATCTATACGCCCATAGGACTTCGGGTAGCTCGTCCACCCACGCCCCCTTCCTTTCTCCTAAACGTCGCTTAAGCTCCGAGACTACGGTCTTATTCATCGCTTCGGCCTGTCCGTTCGTCTGGGGGTGTTCTACTGAGCTAGTAATATGCTTAATCCCCAATCCTTTAAAGAATTCGGCGAGCTTCTTGTCAATGAACTGCCTGCCATTGTCTGTGATGATGGAGTGAGGGAGGCCGAAGCGGCATATCAACTTCCAGCAAAACTTCTGAACTTGGGCGGCCGTGATGGTTTCTAGGGGCTCGGCCTCTACCCACTTGGTGAAATAATCCACCGCCACCAAGAGGAATCTTTTCTGTGCCCGCCCTACGGGGAACGGTCCTACGATGTCCATGCCCCATTGGGCGAACGGCCAAGGGGATGCGATTGAGTGCAGGGCATGCGGGGGTAAGTGGGAGTTGTTGGCGTGTGCTTGACAGCTGATGCGTTTTTGGACGAACGCCTTTGTATCTGCCTCCATGGTTGGCCAGTAATATCCAGCTCTTAGTAGCCGGGCCTTTAGCGTTCGCCAACCCGTATGGAGACCACAGATGCCGTTGTGAAGCTCGTCCATGACGTAGCGCGCCTCTGCCTCCCCCAAGCACTTAAGGAGGGGAGAAGAGAATCCTCTTCGATACAGGTCGTCCCCCACCATGATATAGCGAGCGACCTTCTTGGCGTCACTTGGGCTTACCGCTCGTCCTTCGTCCTGGCGGGTCATGATTTCTCTGATTTCTGTCCGCCAATCTTTTCCCCCGTCGGACACCGCCTAACACTCCACTGAGGGCTTAAGTAGAACCTGCCGCACGACAGTAGTTAACTGTCCCTTTTCTCTTCCCGAACTGAGTTTAGACAGTAGGTCGGCCCTTGTGTTCTGCTCCCTGGGGATGTGTTGTATGGCAACCTTCTCGAACTTTCTTGCGAGCTCCGTTGCTCGTTGGAAGTATTGTAGCAGTCGCTCCTCTCGGACTTGGAAGTTGCCATTCATTTGGCCGACCACTAGTTCTTAATTTGTGCGGCAGGTTATCCTCCTTGCCCCCATGTCCTTTGCGAGCTCGAGGCCGGCCACCAGGGCCTCATACTCGGCCTGATTGTTGGAGACTTTGAATTTGAAGATCAGGGAGTGTTCCAGTAAGAATCCATTGGGGCCCTCCAAGACGATGCCGGCTCCACTGATCGATTGATCGGACGCCCCATCCACATACAAGTTCCACTCGTCCTTGCCGGACGAGGGTAGCTCGGCCGCAAAATCTGCCAAATGTTGGCCCTTGATCGACCCTCTGGGCTCGTAGCGCAAGCCGAACTCCGAGAGCTCCACCGCCCATGCCACCATACGTCCGGCTAAGTCCGGCTTTCTCAGGATCTTTGAGACAGGGAAGTCGGTCCTGACTATCACCTGATGACTTTGGAAGTAAGGGCGGAGTCTTCGGGACACGTTCAACAAGGCCAATGCCACCTTCTCTACCCGTTGGTATCGGCTCTCGGCGTCTAAAAGCGTGCGGCTTACAAAATAAATTAGCCTCGCCTGAGGCCGTTCTTGCATCAACACGGCGCTAATGGCCGTTTCTGACACCCCCAGGAAAATGTGCAAGTCCCCTCCGGGTACCAGGCGGTTCATGACCGGCGGGTTGACAAGGATGGTTTTGACGTCCCGAAACGCTCGTTCGCACTCGTCGTCCCAGACCGGGCCGGCCCCTTTCTTCAGTTTTCGTAGGACCGGTCTCATCCTTTGGGCTAATTTTGGGATAAACCGTGACAAGGCGGTGAGGCGCCCTACCAGTCTCTGTACTTCCTTAAGGGTGGCCGGGCTTTGCATTTGCAGTATCGCCTCGCATTTGTCCGGATTGGCTTCGATGCCTCGAGACGTCAGCATGAAGCCTAGGAACTTTCCGACGGCGACCCCAAATGTGCATTTGGCGGGGTTCAAACGCATGCCAAACTTCCTTACTTGGCGAAACACCTCTTCAAGGTCTCTTGCGTGCCCCTCTTCATCCGTGGACCGGACGACCATGTCGTCCACATATACATCCATGCACCGGCCTATCTGCTCCTGGAAGATCCTGTCCATTAAGCGCTGGTACGTCGCCCCTGCATTCTTCAGGCCGAACGACATGACCTCATAACAAAAGTTGGCCTTCTCGGTGATGAAAGCCGTCTTTTCGATGTCCAGCCCATACATGGGTATCTGGTTATATCCAGAGTACGCATCCAGGAAGCTTAGTATCCGATGTCCAGAGGCGCCGTCCACCAAGGCGTCTATGTTGGGCAGGGGGTGTGAGTCTTTCGGGCAAGCTTTGTTCAGGTCAGTGTAGTCATTGCACATGCACCATTTTTCGCTGGCTTTCTTCACCATAACCACATTGGCCAACCACGTGGTATAGGTGACTTCCCAGACAAAACCTGCCTTCCTCAATTTCTCGACCTCCTCCTCCACGGCCTTTCGCTTTTCTTCGCCCACCCTCCGTTTTCTCTGGGCCACCGGGCAGGCGTCTTTAAAAAGCGAGAGCTTGTGGCACACCACCGCGGGATGAATCCCCGGCATATCAGCCGCCGTCCACGCAAATAAATCCCGGTTCCTCCATAGGAGCGCCCTTAGCTCCTTTTCCGTCCCAGGGTTCAGCTCCCTGGCGATGAGTGTGGTCTGAGAGGGTTCCCTCCCTATCAAGATAGGTTGGGTTTCCCCAATAGGTTCTAGGCGGTCCTCCGTATTCGTTCTTGGATCGAGGTCAGCCATGGCCACCTCAGAGCCGACCGCCCGCCTCTTCACTAGCCGGGTGTGCAACTTTAAACCTGCCGCATAGCACTCCCGAGCCGTCTTCTGGTCCGCCCGGACCGTGCAGATAGTTCCCTTTTCAGAGGGGTACTTCATCGTGAGGTGGGGCGTAGAAACGATTGCTCCGAACGCATTCAAGCACGACCTTCCAAGCAGTACATTGTACGAGGTGTTAGCCTCTACTAACAGATATCAGATCCTCCTCTCCTCGCTAGAGCGGCCGGTCCCCAATCTCGTCCTCAATTCCACATATCCCCTCGTATCGACCCTTTCTCCTGCAAACCCCACTATCTGTCCGTCATAGGGGACGATCGGATCCTCTGAGATGTCCATTTGCAGGAAGGTCTTCCAGTAAAGGATGTTGACCGAGCTTCCCTGGTCAACCAAAACTTTGCTGACCCCGTACCGCGCTATCTCGGCGGTTATGACCATCGGATCGTCCTGGTCGGGGTCAGGTGCGTGGAACTCTTCGTCCGAAAAGGTAATGGGCGGCATGGAGCGACGCGGTTTGTCAACCAAGTGCACAGACTAGAGGGCTCGTACGTGGCGTTTCCGAGCGGAGGAGGACGACCCTCCTCCCGCAAATCCTCTAGAAATAGTGTTGATGTGCCCCCGCAGGGGGCGCTCTCGACTGCGGCTGCGACTTCTGCTAGCCCGCCGTTCTGAGCGAGGGCGCTCGGTCCTTGAGCTTCTCGCTCTGTCTGAACGGTAGGTCGACCGTTGTACGGGCCGTTCCGTCGTCTGTGGAAGACGTTCGTCACGGACGTACCTCTTAAGCTTTCCTGCCCGGATGAGTTCCTCTATCTTATCCTTGAGGGTCACGCACTCCTCAGTGGTGTGACCCATGTTTTTGTGGTAGGCGCAGTGTTTGCTGCCGTCCGCCCCCTTCGGAGTTGGGCGTTTTTCCGTCTCCTGGTTCAGATCCGCGCTCAGCGCTTCCCGAAGGATTTTCTCCCTTGGGGCGTTCAGGGGGGTGTACTGTTGGAAACGAGGCCCCCTTCTCTGCTCTCCGTGCTTAGGGCCGGGCGGCTTTCCTGCTGAGGAATTGGACTTACCACCGTCCGCCCTTTCTCCCCGTGCCTCCTGGTTCTCCCTTTTATACGAGAGCTTCATCTCCTCCACCCTTATTTCGTCTGCCGCCCGCTCTTTCAGCTCTTCCATCGTCTTAGGCGCTCGTCTGCAGACGCTATCCTTAAACGGCCCTGGCTTGAGAGCCGGTAGGATGTAGTGGAGGGCGAGCTCTGGCGTCAGGCTTTTCACGCGTCGGACAGTCTTTTGGTATCTATCCATGAACGCCTGCAACGTTTCTTCCTTCCCCTGTTTGAGGGTCATTAACTCGAATACGGTCAAGTCTTGGGTACTACTGGCCGCGAATTGTTTAACGAACAGCTGTTTCAACCCAGCAAAATTTTCTATGGAATTGGGCGGGAGGGTGTTGAACCATTCCAATGCTTCGTCCTCCAATGAAAGCGAGAACGCTCGACACCAAATGGCATCATTTCCCGTTCGGAATGCCATTGCATTAGAGAACGTCTTGATATGGGACTCGGGGTCTGTCGTCCCGTTATACATTTTGAATTGCGGAGCCACAAACTGTTCCGAAATTTGAACATCCATTATGTTTCGGGTGAAGGGAAGTAACAAAGTAGACGGGGGCTCCGATTTCACCACCATTCGTCTTTCCTCGGCAGCACTCTCCGCCTGCACCGATTTAACTTTACTTCCCTCCGCCTCGGACCCGGTAGGCCTCCAAGTGCTATCACGCTCGGTGTCTTGAGGCGTACGTTCTTCCGCCGCCGCCTTCCCTTTATCCTTCGCTCTCTCCTCTCCTCCATCCGTCCTTCCAACCTCCCGGGCTATCCGGGCTTCATAGTCGGCCTTTACCGCCGCCAATTCGCCTTCATGACGTTGCTGCATCTCATCCATTTTTTGCTGCAGGACTCGGATCATCTCAACGGGGTCGTCCATGCTCATGTTTCTCGTGGTCACCATTGGGTTTTAAAAATCACACGGCCCCACGGTGGGCGCCAAATNTGTCCTTTGCGAGCTCGAGGCCGGCCACCAGGGCCTCATACTCGGCCTGATTGTTGGAGACTTTGAATTTGAAGATCAGGGAGTGTTCCAGTAAGAATCCATTGGGGCCCTCCAAGACGATGCCGGCTCCACTGATCGATTGATCGGACGCCCCATCCACATACAAGTTCCACTCGTCCTTGCCGGACGAGGGTAGCTCGGCCGCAAAATCTGCCAAATGTTGGCCCTTGATCGACCCCCTGGGCTTGTAGCGCAAGCCGAACTCCGAGAGCTCCACCGCCCATGCCACCATACGTCCGGCTAAGTCCGGCTTTCTCAGGATCTTTGAGACAGGGAAGTCGGTCCTGACTATCACCTGATGACTTTGGAAGTAAGGGCGGAGTCTTCGGGACACGTTCAACAAGGCCAATGCCACCTTCTCTACCCGTTGGTATCGGCTCTCGGCGTCTAAAAGCGTGCGGCTTACAAAATAAATTAGCCTCGCCTGAGGCCGTTCTTGCATCAACACGGCGCTAATGGCCGTTTCTGACACCCCCAGGAAAATGTGCAAGTCCCCTCCGGGTACCAGGCGGTTCATGACCGGCGGGTTGACAAGGATGGTTTTGACGTCCCGAAACGCTCGTTCGCACTCGTCGTCCCAGACCGGGCCGGCCCCTTTCTTCAGTTTTCGTAGGACCGGTCTCATCCTTTGGGCTAATTTTGGGATAAACCGTGACAAGGCGGTGAGGCGCCCTACCAGTCTCTGTACTTCCTTAAGGGTGGCCGGGCTTTGCATTTGCAGTATCGCCTCGCATTTGTCCGGATTGGCTTCGATGCCTCGAGACGTCAGCATGAAGCCTAGGAACTTTCCGACGGCGACCCCAAATGTGCATTTGGCGGGGTTCAAACGCATGCCAAACTTCCTTACTTGGCGAAACACCTCTTCAAGGTCTCTTGCGTGCCCCTCTTCATCCGTGGACCGGACGACCATGTCGTCCACATATACATCCATGCACCGGCCTATCTGCTCCTGGAAGATCCTGTCCATTAAGCGCTGGTACGTCGCCCCTGCATTCTTCAGGCCGAACGACATGACCTCATAACAAAAGTTGGCCTTCTCGGTGATGAAAGCCGTCTTTTCGATGTCCAGCCCATACATGGGTATCTGGTTATATCCAGAGTACGCATCCAGGAAGCTTAGTATCCGATGTCCAGAGGCGCCGTCCACCAAGGCGTCTATGTTGGGCAGGGGGTGTGAGTCTTTCGGGCAAGCTTTGTTCAGGTCAGTGTAGTCAGTGCACATGCACCATTTTTCGCTGGCTTTCTTCACCATAACCACATTGGCCAACCACGTGGTATAGGTGACTTCCCAGACAAAACCTGCCTTCCTCAATTTCTCGACCTCCTCCTCCACGGCCTTTCGCTTTTCTTCGCCCACCCTCCGTTTTCTCTGGGCCACCGGGCAGGCGTCTTTAAAAAGCGAGAGCTTGTGGCACACCACCGCGGGATGAATCCCCGGCATATCAGCCGCCGTCCACGCAAATAAATCCCGGTTCCTCCATAGGAGCGCCCTTAGCTCCTTTTCCGTCCCAGGGTTCAGCTCCCTGGCGATGAGTGTGGTCTGAGAGGGTTCCCTCCCTATCAAGATAGGTTGGGTTTCCCCAATAGGTTCTAGGCGGTCCTCCGTATTCGTTCTTGGATCGAGGTCAGCCATGGCCACCTCAGAGCCGACCGCCCGCCTCTTCACTAGCCGGGTGTGCAACTTTAAACCTGCCGCATAGCACTCCCGAGCCGTCTTCTGGTCCGCCCGGACCGTGCAGATAGTTCCCTTTTCAGAGGGGTACTTCATCGTGAGGTGGGGCGTAGAAACGATTGCTCCGAACGCATTCAAGCACGACCTTCCAAGCAGTACATTGTACGAGGTGTTAGCCTCTACTAACAGATATCAGATCCTCCTCTCCTCGCTAGAGCGGCCGGTCCCCAATCTCGTCCTCAATTCCACATATCCCCTCGTATCGACCCTTTCTCCTGCAAACCCCACTATCTGTCCGTCATAGGGGACGATCGGATCCTCTGAGATGTCCATTTGCAGGAAGGTCTTCCAGTAAAGGATGTTGACCGAGCTTCCCTGGTCAACCAAAACTTTGCTGACCCCGTACCGCGCTATCTCGGCGGTTATGACCATCGGATCGTCCTGGTCGGGGTCAGGTGCGTGGAACTCTTCGTCCGAAAAGGTAATGGGCGGCATGGAGCGACGCGGTTTGTCAACCAAGTGCACAGACTAGAGGGCTCGTACGTGGCGTTTCCGAGCGGAGGAGGACGACCCTCCTCCCGCAAATCCTCTAGAAATAGTGTTGATGTGCCCCCGCAGGGGGCGCTCTCGACTGCGGCTGCGACTTCTGCTAGCCCGCCGTTCTGAGCGAGGGCGCTCGGTCCTTGAGCTTCTCGCTCTGTCTGAACGGTAGGTCGACCGTTGTACGGGCCGTTCCGTCGTCTGTGGAAGACGTTCGTCACGGACGTACCTCTTAAGCTTTCCTGCCCGGATGAGTTCCTCTATCTTATCCTTGAGGGTCACGCACTCCTCAGTGGTGTGACCCATGTTTTTGTGGTAGGCGCAGTGTTTGCTGCCGTCCGCCCCCTTCGGAGTTGGGCGTTTTTCCGTCTCCTGGTTCAGATCCGCGCTCAGCGCTTCCCGAAGGATTTTCTCCCTTGGGGCGTTCAGGGGGGTGTACTGTTGGAAACGAGGCCCCCTTCTCTGCTCTCCGTGCTTAGGGCCGGGCGGCTTTCCTGCTGAGGAATTGGACTTACCACCGTCCGCCCTTTCTCCCCGTGCCTCCTGGTTCTCCCTTTTATACGAGAGCTTCATCTCCTCCACCCTTATTTCGTCTGCCGCCCGCTCTTTCAGCTCTTCCATCGTCTTAGGCGCTCGTCTGCAGACGCTATCCTTAAACGGCCCTGGCTTGAGAGCCGGTAGGATGTAGTGGAGGGCGAGCTCTGGCGTCAGGCTTTTCACGCGTCGGACAGTCTTTTGGTATCTATCCATGAACGCCTGCAACGTTTCTTCCTTCCCCTGTTTGAGGGTCATTAACTCGAATACGGTCAAGTCTTGGGTACTACTGGCCGCGAATTGTTTAACGAACAGCTGTTTCAACCCAGCAAAATTTTCTATGGAATTGGGCGGGAGGGTGTTGAACCATTCCAATGCTTCGTCCTCCAATGAAAGCGAGAACGCTCGACACCAAATGGCATCATTTCCCGTTCGGAATGCCATTGCATTAGAGAACGTCTTGATATGGGACTCGGGGTCTGTCGTCCCGTTATACATTTTGAATTGCGGAGCCACAAACTGTTCCGAAATTTGAACATCCATTATGTTTCGGGTGAAGGGAAGTAACAAAGTTGACGGGGGCTCCGATTTCACCACCATTCGTCTTTCCTCGGCAGCACTCTCCGCCTGCACCGATTTAACTTTACTTCCCTCCGCCTCGGACCCGGTAGGCCTCCAAGTGCTATCACGCTCGGTGTCTTGAGGCGTACGTTCTTCCGCCGCCGCCTTCCCTTTATCCTTCGCTCTCTCCTCTCCTCCATCCGTCCTTCCAACCTCCCGGGCTATCCGGGCTTCATAGTCGGCCTTTACCGCCGCCAATTCGCCTTCATGACGTTGCTGCATCTCATCCATTTTTTGCTGCAGGACTCGGATCATCTCAACGGGGTCGTCCATGCTCATGTTTCTCGTGGTCACCATTGGGTTTTTAAAATCACACGGCCCCACGGTGGGCGCCAAATGTTTCGGATGTGTAGGGCTGTGCTCTCTTAATTCTCCCAGTTCTCCCGCTATCTCGCTCCGACAGCTGGCTTCTCTTCTAGTCTTGGTTTCCTCGTTGGCCCTGAGGGGTGGATACCTGCAAAAGGTTCTCCGATGCCAAAGTCAGTTTCAGAGCAGTGGCTTTTCTTAGGGATAGTAATAAATGTGCATTCAATGTAACCTATCTACCACTCACCCTGGACTTGTATTTATAGTTTTCGCTATGGGCTTGGGATTAGTAAAAGGTTAATCACGGCCCATGACAGCCCAATAGCTTCTAAACTCTACTTACCTTAAACCAAGTCGATTCTCATTAAGACAGGACGATTAGTAGCTTGGCCGACCATTTGTCACGAGGTCTAATAATCGGGCGGCCGGCCTTGGGATGTGGAACTCATTTCGTATAATATGGGCGCTCGCCCCCATCGTACTCAAACGTCACTATGTCATTGGTAATGTAATCTCACGGGTTTGCAATGTTTGAAATGGGCGGGCGGTCATTAACCGGTCTAATATCGTGTTGAAATGGGCGTCCTTCCGTAGGGCGCCCGCCCCTTGCTGGTACAGGAGTGAAAAAACAAGGAAAGCAAAGAAGACATATATAGATAAGAGAATTATTTGGGTGAAATATAATAAATAAAACATAAAAAATTATTATTTATGATTTTTAAAATTAACAAAAACAAATTTTTTGGTGTAATTTATTATTAATATTTAATTATCTTTTAGGGTTAAATAT
The DNA here is from genome assembly GCF_018835915.1 of Vigna umbellata. The sequence continues at coordinate 37,172 of NW_025907698.1, read as the reverse complement.
GTTTTTAGTCCTTTAACTATCTCTCTTTCCAAGTTTGCTTCACTTTAATCCTTCTCTATGATTTTTAGGGTTAAATATGTTTTTAATCCTTCTCTATGATTTTTAATCCTTCTCTATGATTTTTATATCTTGACAGTGAGATTCTCTCCCTCCTTTATTCATCTCCATCATTCTCCGAACTCTCTTCATTGCCAGACTGTCCCCTCTCCCTCCATCTCCACTCCTCAACCACCCTGTCTTTGAGCAAAAACTCGATGAATCCGTGATGTACGAGTAAAAAGGCGTGCTCTGGTTGCCATGCCGCGTCTTCGATTTCGAGTGTGTTAACTTCTTGTCGAAAGAATTATCCCGAAAAGTAAATGAAATCAGAATACACAACTCTTAATTTGGTTGGATCTTTTGTTGGTTTTGTTGCGCTGTAAATACATGTTAGGAACTTGAGTAAAAAAGGCACAAAAATTTAGGGTTTGTAATTGTTTTTCCTTGATTCGGTTTCTTCATATTGGTGATATATAAACATAATATATATCACATGGTGGGTAAGACACACTATGCAATCTGTACCTAAACTTAGGGTTAATGTGTTTGTTGTGATATCTGGTCCGATGGATGCACCTGTGGTTGTTGTTCAACCCTTTTCAATGGCTTCTAGCTCTTTTTTATTTTTTATTTTTTTATTACTTTCGTATAAGGTTGTTTCTTTAAAACCAAAGCGAAGTTGAGAATTCTGGAGACACCTGGTGAAGAGCGTGGGCGTCTGATTGGGTAATGTTTGATGAGGTATCTGTTGATCATGCCTTGTTAACGAATCATATACGAAATGTGTACTATTGTTTTGCATATGAATGTGCGATGGGAGAATGACCGTAATGTATGTGTTGTTGACAGTTTTTCTTTTGCCATGTGATCTTCGTTTTGACCATATAAAGGGTAGGAGTTATGTGTTCCCTCAGGCTAGTAGAAACTGTGGGTTCTGGGGTTATGGGTAAAACAACTTTATCTTAAAATTATCACACCAATTCAAACACACCATCCAAATCATTTTTTAGTCATCATCATAAACACACAAAACGGATATAAATTATAACTTGAAACAGAAAGTAGTAAGCTTCCTTAGCTTTTTAGAAGCTCAAACAACCCTATATAATCTAGACCATTCTCACCAAACAGATACTTTATCGGCACCTACTATCTATAAAATTATGATCGAAACATATCTTTAGAACCATTTATTAATAAATAATACAATAAAAAAACTCAAATAACACATGCATGGACTAATCCACGTGCATGAGTGTCAGAACCAGTAAAATCCAAACACGTATCGTTAGTGGAATTCACGTGTCAAGAGGGAGGTTCGACACTCAGATGACGAACGCCAGGTGTCAAGCGAAGGAGACCCGAAAATCAGTCAGTGGAAAGCAGGTGTCGACAGATGAGAGGACGTCCGTTTTGAAGTGTGAAGCAAAACTTGGATTTTCAGAAAAACCTACCTCACTCTTTGCATGCACCCTCTTTTCAGATTTCTGAAGAATCCCAATCTCTCCTCTTTCTCTCTACATCCTCTTCATCTTCTTTATGAGAAAACACCCACTTTCTCTCCTCCAATCACTATTCCGGGACCGTAGGAGTACTTCCGGCGTCAAGAGCTTCAAAATAAACCGTTCGGTTTGTGAAGCTGAAACTGTTTGGAGAATTGTTGATCGTTGAGGGTAGAAAGTTGTAGTCGGACGAACCAAGAACCTACATTTAGGACTTTCAATCACGTATCCAGGTAAGGGAAGCTTATTTAATTTAATTGGTATTTGTATGTTGTTGTACTGGATGAACGTTTGTTATTTGACTGAATGACTTTGATGCATGATGATTGATATGATTAGATTGCATGAACGTTCGTTTGTTTAATGAGTGGAAATGAGATATGGTTGAGTTATGTTTTAATGCATGGAAGATATGAACCTTATATGATATGGATTGTATGAAGTATGAAAGTTGATCATGATATGAATGTATAAAGTTATGAAACTATATGTTAAGAAAGGAGATAAATACAAATAGATTCTGAATATGAAATTTCTCATATGAAAGTGTACGTTCGTAACTGAATGGTTATTGACCGTTCGGTTTTTCTGGTAAACATAGTTGAAATGGGATTCTTTCATTTGGAGAGAATCCTAGTTGAGGACGAGCATCCTCGTGTGGTAATACTATGTTTGAGCGTTCAGCCAAGCACAGTTGTAACTGGGTATCCTTTGATAAACTCAATATATATATATATATATATATATATATATATATATATAATGGTATATTCTCGTTGTTCGTAAACACTACTTCGATAGTATCTTATTCTATTTATTAGGCCTTTTATTTTAAGTTCATTAGTGCTCGGTCTTACACCAAGCACTCGTACTGAGTAGTGCTCGGTCTTACACCAAGCGCTCGTACTCGTTTCTTGTATAATCTATCTTGATGAAAATAGCGTTCGTTTAACTTCAATAGAATTTTATTCTCTACCGTGCTCGGTCATTTACTAGCATTCGGATTTCTTGATGTAAAATCAAATAAGTTAAATATTCATAAGCGTTCGGTTTCTTCATGAGAATTCTTCTAAGTATTATTGTTGGAATATCTTGAAGTGTCTGTATCGATTGGTTCCAGCCTAGAGTCGTAGCCTTTGGCGAGGTCTTTTCAGCGTTCGGTCAGAGTTATCAAGAGTCGGTTCATATAATTGATTCACTTTGTAATGAACGTTCGGTTCATTCGTTCCTTGCTATATCTATTACACTCGGTTCTCTCTCAAACCGACAGTAAACCTCTTGGACTTATTCTATTATGTAACTGGAGACCTATCTGTCTCGTCTCAAGTGTTCGTCCTTGTTCTAAGTGAGGATTTACGTTCGGTTTGGCGTCTTTATAAATTTTTGATCAAATAGGAAATTGAAATGGTTGAAAGTGAAAGATGAAACTAAAATGATTGATAATGAAAGACAAACTTGAGATGATTGATAAAGAATGATGAAGAAAATATGAGATGAATAGAATGTTGTGGATTTGTACGAGCGTTCCAGGGAGGAACGACTCAGGATTGAGAATTGAGATTTGTAAAGTATGACTGTGGTTATGCTAGTGCTGACAGTTCATCCTGATGTTTCGTGAGTACTCGTCCTCACGTAGAGGAGGGTAGGTCATGTGTGGAAACGGCAGGAGGTCCCGTCCTTAGGGGTACTTTGGATGAATAGGATTAACCTCGGGTGGCAGTTGATAAGAGTATTCCAATTACTACATCACCCGGGTGCATGAACGCCTGTAGCTACACAGATTTCATACAGTCCTGACAGTCAGTCTAGTACTAGGCTTCGTATGATATGTATGATGAAATGTACTTTGTTTTGTTGGATTGTTTGGAATGTATGTTTATGCATGAATTAAATTACATAAGCTTACCCTGCGTTTCCTGTCGTGTCTGGTTTTGTACGTCCGTCCTTGTCATTGCAATGTTCATCCTTGTGGATGTGAGCAGAAGGAGTCGAGCTGCTGGATAAGGCGTTGTTAGAAGAAAATTTGGAAGAAATTGAAGTCAAGACCGGAGAGTAGGACGTTCGGGCAATAGTCTAGTTATAGTAAGGTGGATGTCCGCTCACCTTTCCTTTTGTTTAAGTATGAACGATCGGTATTGTTATTTTGTAAACCGGTCGCATAGTTTGGGTGGTGAGGTACAACTTTAATTTGTAACTTTTTCTGTAAGGCCGTTCGGCCATGAGCGTACGCTCGTCTCTAGTTAAGACTAATCTGGATTATTATTAATGTAATTATTCTATCATATGATTTATTGCTGTAATTTTGGGATGTTATAATGAGGAAGGTAGAAAACGAGAGAGAAGAACAATAAAATTTAACTTACTCTTCTACAACATTTAATCAGAGAGAATTGAAGATCTTATCATAACTTAAGAGTTAGAAAACTAAGAAATATAACATAGATTATTAAAGAAATGAGTTTTAAGTAAATGATATATGTTTTAACTAACGAGACTCATTAATCAAAACTCCATTTATATTTTTAATTTTTAATATTAAAATAAACAAGTTTTATTATTTAGAACATCCTGTCACCACTAATACTTTGATTTAAAGAGTCTCACAAAAATAGTATTATAGTACTTAAACATGTTTTTATTTTTAATAGATAAGTTTATTGGAAAAGATATCTTAGAACTTAATTAATATAGGAAAATATGTTTAGAAAAACATGTTTATTAGGCATTACTTGTTATTATATTTTTAATATTATTATTTAATTTATGTTTGTTGAAAAATGAATTTTTCGGCTGATCAAAGTTTTTATTTGAAGATTATTTTTGTAAATAGATATAATTTTAATATTTAAATAAAATAATGTAAATAATTTATTTATTTAAATATAGTGAAAGTTATATAATATTCAATGTTTGAAATATTGAAATTAAAATTTATAACTAAAATTTTAAGTTATATATTATATTATGCATTGTTAAAGTAAGATTTAGAAATATTGGAAAATATGATCTTATATAAAATAAAAATAACGCAAAATAAATTTTAAAATTTGTAAATAGAACATCATTAAATATAAACAAAGATATATATTGAAGGATATTAATATATAAAATAAGAGATACTATTATTTTTTAATAATAAATATCAAGGTTAAAAATAATCTGTTTTTGTAACTGTCAGTTTTAACAATTATTTTTTCTTTGTTTTGCTTTCAATGAATTAATAATTTTAATAAAAGGAAAAAATATATGAAGATTTAGGCAATTAAAAAATGACTCAAATTTTCTTCTAGTGTGCAGAATCACATACAACTTAGGGGAAAAAGGGTTGATTGGCTTCGGAAAAATGTTAAAGATCAGTGATATTAAAATAGATTGAAACTCGTGAGTTATGTCTAGTTTGGCTAAGTTGGGTGGAAAAAAAAAAGTTAAAATTTTAAATACGGGTTAATTTTGAATTAACTCACTAAATAAATTAACCCATTAAAAACTCCATTCACCTGTATTGAATTTATGATGAGTTAGTTTTGCTCGCAAACTCATCTAATTTATTTTTTATGTTTGCTTTTAAATTATATTTGGAGTTTAAAATAAGTTTAGATTGTATTATATTTTTTTAATTTATTTTGAATTTTTTAAAATTTAACATAAAAAAAACTTGTAAAACTTTTAAAAAAGTCAATAAGTCATGTCCTTTAACCTATTAACTCGTGATCAGTGAAGTCAACCTATTAACTCGTGATCAGTCAGCTCAGATTCAAATATCAACCGCTGTCTGACTCGTTTTTACCGTGCTAGTTAAGATACATTATCAAATTTTATTATATTTTCAAACAATGCAATGCATTATGACACTTACATCCTTTCTCTGTATCTATTAAAAAACACAAAATCACTGCATTCTAAACATTTTCCGAAAAATTCTCAGGTATCTCTGCATTGTTTGTTAAAGTTGCGTTCTCTTAGTTTATTGTTTTTCTAAAGTTGTTTTGCATAGTTGTAATGATAATGGTATCATCTTCTTAGCAAAGGAATCTGACTAGTCTCCTTTATTCTTTGTAGTTGAAACTGACACAACTTAATACCTTAATACTCTTATTTGAGTTTCAATCAAACGAGTTTAAGTTGCGGTGGCTATGAACTGTTTGTGAAAATGCCTTTGTGCCGGAAAATTGGGGGGTAAGTCTCGAGAGTAAACTTGCCTAGTTGGTTTTGAAAATAGTTTCTTAACGGGTTATGGTGGCACGTTCTGTGAGTTTGAGGCTATTTGTTCTTGTCAAACCTTTTTTTCTTTTCAATTTCGGGGAACAAATATAGTAGCTCTTAATGTCTTCAAATTAGAAAATGGTTGATGTAAGTAGCACTGAGGTTGATGAAAGTAGCACTTACCGAGTAGCCATGAACTTTTTGGCTCATACGTAGATTTGGCTACCAATTCCCTCTTGAACTTTTATGGGTATTTGCTTCTTTATGAAAATTTTCTCAGACTTTGCTGCTTCCGGAATTTAACATCAGCTTTGCTTTTTGTGTGGCCAATTGCCTCTCCCATGTTAGCGTGTTGTCTATCATTCAGGTTCTTCATGATGACTTAACGGAGTGGAATATAGATAATGGAACAATTTCTGTTAAGAAGAAAACTGATGGCTCAGTCAGGCTTGATTCCTTGTTGGAGAAACACATGGTGCTGCTCGTTCTGACTTTGACAAGGACTTGCAATGTTACCGGGGATGGTTTTCTCACCCAAGCAATTTTAGGTACCTGGCTTTGTGATTATAATTTTGTTTTATGAACTGTGGTTGGATGCCGTATTTTTGTCTGTGCAGTTTTTTCTTGGAAATTGATGTATTTTCTTACGCAACAAAAGCAAGATTTTTATATTGGAGATTGGACTATATTCTAAAGTAAAAAGTAGGGGTACATATAATGTCAATATGACTAGATAAATTAATAAATAATTTGATTTAAATCAATTATAAATGCAACTTTATATATATACAAATCCATTGTGCAATCATGAAATTACCTAGGTAAAGTAATGGAGGATGTTATATCATAAATGGAACGATTGTTGGAACTTCTTGATGTGGAGCCTTTCTCTGAGACCATTCTTCCTACTGAAAAGGCTGGGTGCTTGGGTTTTGGAATGGCCACTGTGTCACTCACCAGCATTACAACAACATCGGACATGGTTGGTCTATCTCTTGCGTCTTCTTGAACACACAACAAACCAATCTGTATGCACCTCTGTACTTCACTGCCTATGAAGGATTTTTCTAGTATTGGATCCATCAATTCCAAACATTTTCCTTCATACCATATTCTCCAAGCCTACACATGTATTTGTAGTTTTTTTAATAAGCTTAAGCCTTAGTTCTCTTAGCATTGTAAATAATTTCTATACCACATTAGAGTGGAGACTTACGTATTCAAGGAGAATTTGACCATCTGACAGGTAGAATCTACCATTCTTTCTCCCACAAATGATTTCTAGAACAAGAACTCCAAAGCTGAAAACATCAGATTTCACTGAAAATAGTCCTTCCATAGCATATTCAGGAGCCATGTATCCACTAATAAATGGAAATCAATAGANTTCCAGGGAGGAACGACTCAGGATTGAGAATTGAGATTTGTAAAGTATGACTGTGGTTATGCTAGTGCTGACAGTTCATCCTGATGTTTCGTGAGTACTCGTCCTCACGTAGAGGAGGGTAGGTCATGTGTGGAAACGGCAGGAGGTCCCGTCCTTAGGGGTACTTTGGATGAATAGGATTAACCTCGGGTGGCAGTTGATAAGAGTATTCCAATTACTACATCACCCGGGTGCATGAACGCCTGTAGCTACACAGATTTCATACAGTCCTGACAGTCAGTCTAGTACTAGGCTTCGTATGATATGTATGATGAAATGTACTTTGTTTTGTTGGATTGTTTGGAATGTATGTTTATGCATGAATTAAATTACATAAGCTTACCCTGCGTTTCCTGTCGTGTCTGGTTTTGTACGTCCGTCCTTGTCATTGCAATGGTCATCCGTGTGGATGTGAGCAGAAGGAGTCGAGCTGCTGGATAAGGCGCTGGGAGAAGAAAATTTGGAAGAAATCGAAGTCAAGACCGGAGAGTAGGACGTTCGGGCAATAGTCTAGTTATAGTAAGGTGGATGTCCGCTCACCTTTCCTTTTGTTTAAGTATGAACGATCGGTATTGTTATTTTGTAAACCGGTCGCATAGTTTGGGTGGTGAGGTACAACTTTAATTTGTAACTTTTTCTGTAAGGCCGTTCGGCCATGAGCGTACGCTCGTCTCTAGTTAAGACTAATCTGGATTATTATTAATGTAATTATTCTATCATATGATTTATTGCTGTAATTTTGGGATGTTATAATGAGGAAGGTAGAAAACGAGAGAGAAGAACAATAAAATTTAACTTACTCTTCTACAACATTTAATCAGAGAGAATTGAAGATCTTATCATAACTTAAGAGTTAGAAAACTAAGAAATATAACATAGATTATTAAAGAAATGAGTTTTAAGTAAATGATATATGTTTTAACTAACGAGACTCATTAATCAAAACTCCATTTATATTTTTAATTTTTAATATTAAAATAAACAAGTTTTATTATTTAGAACATCCTGTCACCACTAATACTTTGATTTAAAGAGTCTCACAAAAATAGTATTATAGTACTTAAACATGTTTTTATTTTTAATAGATAAGTTTATTGGAAAAGATATCTTAGAACTTAATTAATATAGGAAAATATGTTTAGAAAAACATGTTTATTAGGCATTACTTGTTATTATATTTTTAATATTATTATTTAATTTATGTTTGTTGAAAAATGAATTTTTCGGCTGATCAAAGTTTTTATTTGAAGATTATTTTTGTAAATAGATATAATTTTAATATTTAAATAAAATAATGTAAATAATTTATTTATTTAAATATAGTGAAAGTTATATAATATTCAATGTTTGAAATATTGAAATTAAAATTTATAACTAAAATTTTAAGTTATATATTATATTATGCATTGTTAAAGTAAGATTTAGAAATATTGGAAAATATGATCTTATATAAAATAAAAATAACGCAAAATAAATTTTAAAATTTGTAAATAGAACATCATTAAATATAAACAAAGATATATATTGAAGGATATTAATATATAAAATAAGAGATACTATTATTTTTTAATAATAAATATCAAGGTTAAAAATAATCTGTTTTTGTAACTGTCAGTTTTAACAATTATTTTTTCTTTGTTTTGCTTTCAATGAATTAATAATTTTAATAAAAGGAAAAAATATATGAAGATTTAGGCAATTAAAAAATGACTCAAATTTTCTTCTAGTGTGCAGAATCACATACAACTTAGGGGAAAAAGGGTTGATTGGCTTCGGAAAAATGTTAAAGATCAGTGATATTAAAATAGATTGAAACTCGTGAGTTATGTCTAGTTTGGCTAAGTTGGGTGGAAAAAAAAAAGTTAAAATTTTAAATACGGGTTAATTTTGAATTAACTCACTAAATAAATTAACCCATTAAAAACTCCATTCACCTGTATTGAATTTATGATGAGTTAGTTTTGCTCGCAAACTCATCTAATTTATTTTTTATGTTTGCTTTTAAATTATATTTGGAGTTTAAAATAAGTTTAGATTGTATTATATTTTTTTAATTTATTTTGAATTTTTTAAAATTTAACATAAAAAAAACTTGTAAAACTTTTAAAAAAGTCAATAAGTCATGTCCTTTAACCTATTAACTCGTGATCAGTGAAGTCAACCTATTAACTCGTGATCAGTCAGCTCAGATTCAAATATCAACCGCTGTCTGACTCGTTTTTACCGTGCTAGTTAAGATACATTATCAAATTTTATTATATTTTCAAACAATGCAATGCATTATGACACTTACATCCTTTCTCTGTATCTATTAAAAAACACAAAATCACTGCATTCTAAACATTTTCCGAAAAATTCTCAGGTATCTCTGCATTGTTTGTTAAAGTTGCGTTCTCTTAGTTTATTGTTTTTCTAAAGTTGTTTTGCATAGTTGTAATGATAATGGTATCATCTTCTTAGCAAAGGAATCTGACTAGTCTCCTTTATTCTTTGTAGTTGAAACTGACACAACTTAATACCTTAATACTCTTATTTGAGTTTCAATCAAACGAGTTTAAGTTGCGGTGGCTATGAACTGTTTGTGAAAATGCCTTTGTGCCGGAAAATTGGGGGGTAAGTCTCGAGAGTAAACTTGCCTAGTTGGTTTTGAAAATAGTTTCTTAACGGGTTATGGTGGCACGTTCTGTGAGTTTGAGGCTATTTGTTCTTGTCAAACCTTTTTTTCTTTTCAATTTCGGGGAACAAATATAGTAGCTCTTAATGTCTTCAAATTAGAAAATGGTTGATGTAAGTAGCACTGAGGTTGATGAAAGTAGCACTTACCGAGTAGCCATGAACTTTTTGGCTCATACGTAGATTTGGCTACCAATTCCCTCTTGAACTTTTATGGGTATTTGCTTCTTTATGAAAATTTTCTCAGACTTTGCTGCTTCCGGAATTTAACATCAGCTTTGCTTTTTGTGTGGCCAATTGCCTCTCCCATGTTAGCGTGTTGTCTATCATTCAGGTTCTTCATGATGACTTAACGGAGTGGAATATAGATAATGGAACAATTTCTGTTAAGAAGAAAACTGATGGCTCAGTCAGGCTTGATTCCTTGTTGGAGAAACACATGGTGCTGCTCGTTCTGACTTTGACAAGGACTTGCAATGTTACCGGGGATGGTTTTCTCACCCAAGCAATTTTAGGTACCTGGCTTTGTGATTATAATTTTGTTTTATGAACTGTGGTTGGATGCCGTATTTTTGTCTGTGCAGTTTTTTCTTGGAAATTGATGTATTTTCTTACGCAACAAAAGCAAGATTTTTATATTGGAGATTGGACTATATTCTAAAGTAAAAAGTAGGGGTACATATAATGTCAATATGACTAGATAAATTAATAAATAATTTGATTTAAATCAATTATAAATGCAACTTTAGATATATACAAATCCATTGTGCAATCATGAAATTACCTAGGTAAAGTAATGGAGGATGTTATATCATAAATGGAACGATTGTTGGAACTTCTTGATGTGGAGCCTTTCTCTGAGACCATTCTTCCTACTGAAAAGGCTGGGTGCTTGGGTTTTGGAATGGCCACTGTGTCACTCACCAGCATTACAACAACATCGGACATGGTTGGTCTATCTCTTGCGTCTTCTTGAACACACAACAAACCAATCTGTATGCACCTCTGTACTTCACTGCCTATGAAGGATTTTTCTAGTATTGGATCCATCAATTCCAAACATTTTCCTTCATACCATATTCTCCAAGCCTACACATGTATTTGTAGTTTTTTTAATAAGCTTAAGCCTTAGTTCTCTTAGCATTGTAAATAATTTCTATACCACATTAGAGTGGAGACTTACGTATACAAGGAGAATTTGACCATCTGACAGGTAGAATCTACCATTCTTTCTCCCACAAATGATTTCTAGAACAAGAACTCCGAAGCTGAAAACATCAGATTTCACTGAAAATAGTCCTTCCATAGCATATTCAGGAGCCATGTATCCACTAATAAATGGAAATCAATAGACCTTTGTTATTATCTCGTGTCAAGAAACATATAGCAAAGAATTTTATTTTACTGTAATTAAAAACTAAAATATGCATTGATAAATCGTATTGTTTTCAAAGTATTTGTCATAAGTAAACTCACTAAGTGCCCATAACTCGTTTTGTATTTGCTTGGTTCTGTCCCACTTCAAATGCCCTTGCCAATCCAAAATCTGATATTTTGGGATTCATGTCATGGTCTAATAGAACGTTGCTGGCTTTGAGATCTCTATGAATTACTCTCAGTTGAGAGTCCTCATGAAGGTAAAACATACCTCTTGCTATTCCATTGATAATGCTTAATCTTAGTTTCCAATCGAATTGTTTTCTTCTCTCAACATCTGAGAGCACAATAAAATCATAGAGATTTGAACAACAAAACGGTGTGGTAAGCAGAAAAATAGAAAATACACCAAATGCTATGATTTAGCCACACGAAGAGATAAAAAACCAAAAGAATCTATCACTTCCCCTTGAAAGATGAGTTATAACATGATATAACTGAATTTAGTGTAATGTGTATATGAAAGAAAGAAAAATATGGTATGACTGTGTTAGCTATTATGATCGTGTTCTCATGCTCTTAGTTTTCTCACTTTACTTGGGAACCAATTCTATTTTTGTACTGTCGAATGCTGAAGAACAAATTGCAGTGAAAGCAACACTGCTACTGGGGTTATGTGTGTTGGATAAACGTAAATGTGATGGGGCTCATTTGTTGAATAAGGGAATGAATGTTCCCCACCTTTTGTGCAAAGTAGAAAAGTCCTTTGTTTGGATGTGCAAAGTTTTCCACGGCAGCAGCTTTTGTATGTTGCAAGTCTTTGGTTGCAAGACTTTGGTGCATGATTGATGTCATGGCTAGCAACCGTGAAAGATGGGAAGTGGAGTTTGTTATAAATAGAAGAGAAAGCAAGGGGTTACATACCCACCACGGAGAAGAAAGAAAATATAGAGGAAGGTGTGGTCAAGTGTGGCACACTTTCATGTGTGTGCACCATGGAAGAGATGGTGAAAGTAAAGAAAGAGAGGGATAGCCACGGATGTATTTGTGTGAGCACCGTGAAGTGGAGAAAAATATGTAGGAGTATGTGGGAGAGAGAAGAACCACTGTGGAGAAGAAAGAAGAGAAAGAATTATGTATTGTGAGTGAAGAAAGGAGAGTACCCACGGTGAAGGATAAAAACAGAGTTGTGTTGTGTTGTTGTTTGTGAGTTTTGAAGAGTATATTATTGTTGTATTGTGAGGGTAAAATGTTGTTTGTATTTGTGTGTTCTGGAAAGTTTTCCAGAAAATTTATAATGGAGTATATTTTCATAATTCTACAAAATTGGTACCAGAGAGCATATTTCCATATTTTACAATGTGAAAACATACCAAATAGGTGAAAGTCGAGACTTTTATTCGGCAAATACTCATATACGAGTATCTTTTCATTTCCCTCCGAGCAACATGCTAAAAGTCTTACTAGGTTACGATGCCTCAATTTAGCTATAAACATTACTTCATTTTTGAACTCCTCTGAGCCTTGACCAGAAAATTCTGAGAGTCTTTTTACTGCAATTTGCGTTCCATCAGGCAGAGTTCCCTGATAAAAATTTGCAATAAAGAAAACCATATAAAAAGTTGGTAAAAATAAGGAATCTATATCTGAAACTTCAAATCATCCAAACCTTGTAAACGGAGCCGAATCCGCCTTCCCCCAATTTAGATGCTTCTGAAAAGTTATCAGTACTCTCTAGAATTGTGATTAATGGGATTCTAGGCAGGTCCGTGTTCCACATTTCCCCTGGTTGAATTTTGTGAAATGATGGTAGAGGAAGCCGTTCTACAGAGAGAAGGTTGTGAGTTTATATATGAGAAAACTATTTTTATTTGACTAGGAGAAAATCAAGGAATGTGTGCTTGGAGAAGTTACATTCTCTAACTCCACCCTTCATTTTTTCTTGATAATTACCTTTTCTCACGCTTTTCCTATGCCAGAAGGAATACACGTTGAAACATAGTACAATTATTGGCCCAGTCACACTTAAGGTAATGATCAATATTTTTGACCTGTTATTACTCCCTTGTTTATCTGCGACAATAAGAAAGATGAATGAGAATATAAGGTAGATTTGGTGATAAAAGAGGAAGGGACGGAGGAGGGGATATGCCGTTGGTTTGAATGCTTCCACTAATAAAAACTAATATTTGTTGATAAAAAGATGGATTCAGATTCACCTTGTACATTGGGAGCAGGAGCTGAAGGTGGTTGGGTGTTAAGAAGATAGAACATATAATCATCATACCGAATCAAACAACTTCCAGACCAAATATTCCATACTAGTTTTTGTTCACAGCATTTGTGAAGTTCAGCTAGTATGTCCTCCAAACATTGTCTGCACACTTCATTTGTGAGATCTCTAGAGCATTGCACCACGCTATACCTACTCTCAGTGGCACTCAAATTGAAGCCGTCCTTATAATACAACTGGTTGGTTCCATTAGTTGCTTTTCTGATCAAACTTCTCAAAAAATCCTCACCTATCTGAATCTCTGTTATATTCGATATGTTTTTTGTTCCAAGAACATGCCATGTTGGATATGTCATAGCTTTCCCAAAGAATTCTTCATTTGAGTACCTTATAAGGCAGTAATCATTCCACACCACAGCAGACACCCTATTGGAGCAGAGCCGAGGGGTTTCTCTTGCAGCAGTGGAAATACAAACATGACAAAAGTATCCAGCCAAGCCACCCCCACAATAATAGAGGCCGTACACAGAGCTATTGTTGGAGCCTATGGTGGTGATGTTGTAACCATTGCTTGTGCCTGAATCTGAGGACATCCAAGTCAGGATTCTATCAAGGTTGGTTTGGTATGCAGTGCTGAGAGTTTGTTGGGCGGTGTTATTGCAGCTACTTCCCAGGTATGACTGTTCTTCAGCCTTTGTAATGAATGACCTGAAATTCAGCAGTAACAAGAAAGTAAAACTTATCCTTTGTATTCCTATCATGGAGTACATGTTTAATTTTGTTATTTCCTACAACAATTGAAACATATAGCAAGCTATTCATTTCACAACCAAGAGTTTCATGTGTTTTTCATTCTCAATTGTCAATTTTGTTGATTGCTAAATAAAATACCATTTTTAACAGTAAATATTAAAAAAGATAAACTTGGAATTTTAAAATTTAACATGCATTAAATTTCAACTAACCTACCCAATAATTGAGGGCATGTCTGGGCAAAGTTATGACTAGTTCTTATGAGTTTGAATAAGGCAGCGCTTCTGATATCAGTTACGTATGCAATTTTGCTTATAGATAACAGTATTATTCTAACGGTAACTATAACCAAGAAAATATCGATTATATTTTAAAATAATGTTGTTCCTACGTCTGAGAAATTTTTAATTTGGGTTTTTAAGTAAAATTTATTAAATCGGTTTTGTGCGTGTAAAGTGCTTTTGGTCTTCGTATATGTATTATATTTTAAATTTGATCTTATATATGTAGTGCATTTTTATTTTATCTATTAAATTGGCCAAATTAAGAACGCGTTTATATATATATATATATATATATATATATATATGGAGTTTTTTAACTTCTTAAAATATACCAAATTTAAGTTGATAAAAAAATTATTTTTAATTTAAAATAAAAAATTACAAAAAAAAACAAAAATTATTTAAATATCCTTAACCTTAAAATTTAGAATTCACAATATATGAAGGTATTTTTGTCAACTAAAATTTGGTACACTTTAAGAGATTACATAAATGTGTGGATCATATTTATCAATGATTTCTTCCATTATTGTCTCTTCTTACCTCCCTTTTTGTCACTATTGCGATTGAACCATCCATGCTTTTTCTCCTGTAGCAAAGATGGTTTTTGTTAGTTTATTTATAGTCGTGGTAGCTCTTCAACAATGACCTCTTTATCTCTTGGATGTCAACAATGCATTCCTCAAGGCAATTTCCAAGAAGACATTTACATGAAGCAATCTCCCAAATTTTTTGTTGAGGATAGTCTTTTGGGTTGACATTTCATCTTCTATGTCGTATTCGAAAATCATTAACAATTTGGTGTCACTAGAGTGCATAAGCAGATATTTTCAACAAGTCTTTATTGATTATATTAGTAACAAGCTTGGTATATACGATTTGTATGCACCAACTTGAGGGAGAGTGTTAGATATATTATCTTTATCTTTTATCTTTAGTTAGTTTGCTATTATTTATTATTTGTATTTTTTGCTTAGTCCATATTTCTAAGTACCCTATGTGTGAATTTAACACGAGGAAGATTAATCCCACAAATACTTTTTCACTATATTCAACAAAGTTTGGCTTAAAGTCCACTTCTTAATGTGGTATCAGAGCCAATATTAGAGCCTATCCTAGCAACATTTGTTGTTTGTTGGACATATTGTTTCACTCGCTATCGGACTATTCATTAATGTTTAGTCCTACGCACGAGATGTATATATCTCGACATGAGGAGGTGTGTTAGAAGTCTCACATCAATTAGAGATAAGGTCAATTTAGCGTATATATAGGTACAAACTTCACTTACAACCCGATTTTGTAGAGTTTAATTAGGTTTATTGTCCATTTCTTAACAAAAGGTACCACAAAGAAGCAGAAAAGGAAATTCTATGAAGTTACGAAATATAAAGCAGGAAATGGTGTTATACACATTGTATTTTGTCACCAACTATTTTTAGGGCCCTTTTGGGTAGTAGTGAAGATAGTTGTAAGAGATGGCTTGACTTAAAAATCCTTGAAGTATTTTGTGATTCTCTTTGTAAATAAACAGGGAAAGAANCACCTTTTGTGCAAAGTAGAAAAGTCCTTTGTTTGGATGTGCAAAGTTTTCCACGGCAGCAGCTTTTGTATGTTGCAAGTCTTTGGTTGCAAGACTTTGGTGCATGATTGATGTCATGGCTAGCAACCGTGAAAGATGGGAAGTGGAGTTTGTTATAAATAGAAGAGAAAGCAAGGGGTTACATACCCACCACGGAGAAGAAAGAAAATATAGAGGAAGGTGTGGTCAAGTGTGGCACACTTTCATGTGTGTGCACCATGGAAGAGATGGTGAAAGTAAAGAAAGAGAGGGATAGCCACGGATGTATTTGTGTGAGCACCGTGAAGTGGAGAAAAATATGTAGGAGTATGTGGGAGAGAGAAGAACCACTGTGGAGAAGAAAGAAGAGAAAGAATTATGTATTGTGAGTGAAGAAAGGAGAGTACCCACGGTGAAGGATAAAAACAGAGTTGTGTTGTGTTGTTGTTTGTGAGTTTTGAAGAGTATATTATTGTTGTATTGTGAGGGTAAAATGTTGTTTGTATTTGTGTGTTCTGGAAAGTTTTCCAGAAAATTTATAATGGAGTATATTTTCATAATTCTACAAAATTGGTACCAGAGAGCATATTTCCATATTTTACAATGTGAAAACATACCAAATAGGTGAAAGTCGAGACTTTTATTCGGCAAATACTCATATACGAGTATCTTTTCATTTCCCTCCGAGCAACATGCTAAAAGTCTTACTAGGTTACGATGCCTCAATTTAGCTATAAACATTACTTCATTTTTGAACTCCTCTGAGCCTTGACCAGAAAATTCTGAGAGTCTTTTTACTGCAATTTGCGTTCCATCAGGCAGAGTTCCCTGATAAAAATTTGCAATAAAGAAAACCATATAAAAAGTTGGTAAAAATAAGGAATCTATATCTGAAACTTCAAATCATCCAAACCTTGTAAACGGAGCCGAATCCGCCTTCCCCCAATTTAGATGCTTCTGAAAAGTTATCAGTACTCTCTAGAATTGTGATTAATGGGATTCTAGGCAGGTCCGTGTTCCACATTTCCCCTGGTTGAATTTTGTGAAATGATGGTAGAGGAAGCCGTTCTACAGAGAGAAGGTTGTGAGTTTATATATGAGAAAACTATTTTTATTTGACTAGGAGAAAATCAAGGAATGTGTGCTTGGAGAAGTTACATTCTCTAACTCCACCCTTCATTTTTTCTTGATAATTACCTTTTCTCACGCTTTTCCTATGCCAGAAGGAATACACGCTGAAACATAGTACAATTATTGGCCCAGTCACACTGAAGGTAATGATCAATATTTTTGACCTGTTATTACTCCCTTGTTTATCTGCGACAATAAGAAAGATGAATGAGAATATAAGGTAGATTTGGTGATAAAAGAGGAAGGGACGGAGGAGGGGATATGCCGTTGGTTTGAATGCTTCCACTAATAAAAACTAATATTTGTTGATAAAAAGATGGATTCAGATTCACCTTGTACATTGGGAGCAGGAGCTGAAGGTGGTTGGGTGTTAAGAAGATAGAACATATAATCATCATACCGAATCAAACAACTTCCAGACCAAATATTCCATACTAGTTTTTGTTCACAGCATTTGTGAAGTTCAGCTAGTATGTCCTCCAAACATTGTCTGCACACTTCATTTGTGAGATCTCTAGAGCATTGCACCACGCTATACCTACTCTCAGTGGCACTCAAATTGAAGCCGTCCTTATAATACAACTGGTTGGTTCCATTAGTTGCTTTTCTGATCAAACTTCTCAAAAAATCCTCACCTATCTGAATCTCTGTTATATTCGATATGTTTTTTGTTCCAAGAACATGCCATGTTGGATATGTCATAGCTTTCCCAAAGAATTCTTCATTTGAGTACCTTATAAGGCAGTAATCATTCCACACCACAGCAGACACCCTATTGGAGCAGAGCCGAGGGGTTTCTCTTGCAGCAGTGGAAATACAAACATGACAAAAGTATCCAGCCAAGCCACCCCCACAATAATAGAGGCCGTACACAGAGCTATTGTTGGAGCCTATGGTGGTGATGTTGTAACCATTGCTTGTGCCTGAATCTGAGGACATCCAAGTCAGGATTCTATCAAGGTTGGTTTGGTATGCAGTGCTGAGAGTTTGTTGGGCGGTGTTATTGCAGCTACTTCCCAGGTATGACTGTTCTTCAGCCTTTGTAATGAATGACCTGAAATTCAGCAGTAACAAGAAAGTAAAACTTATCCTTTGTATTCCTATCATGGAGTACATGTTTAATTTTGTTATTTCCTACAACAATTGAAACATATAGCAAGCTATTCATTTCACAACCAAGAGTTTCATGTGTTTTTCATTCTCAATTGTCAATTTTGTTGATTGCTAAATAAAATACCATTTTTAACAGTAAATATTAAAAAAGATAAACTTGGAATTTTAAAATTTAACATGCATTAAATTTCAACTAACCTACCCAATAATTGAGGGCATGTCTGGGCAAAGTTATGACTAGTTCTTATGAGTTTGAATAAGGCAGCGCTTCTGATATCAGTTACGTATGCAATTTTGCTTATAGATAACAGTATTATTCTAACGGTAACTATAACCAAGAAAATATCGATTATATTTTAAAATAATGTTGTTCCTACGTCTGAGAAATTTTTAATTTGGGTTTTTAAGTAAAATTTATTAAATCGGTTTTGTGCGTGTAAAGTGCTTTTGGTCTTCGTATATGTATTATATTTTAAATTTGATCTTATATATGTAGTGCATTTTTATTTTATCTATTAAATTGGCCAAATTAAGAACGCGTATATATATATATATATATATATATATATATATGGAGTTTTTTAACTTCTTAAAATATACCAAATTTAAGTTGATAAAAAAATTATTTTTAATTTAAAATAAAAAATTACAAAAAAAAACAAAAATTATTTAAATATCCTTAACCTTAAAATTTAGAATTCACAATATATGAAGGTATTTTTGTCAACTAAAATTTGGTACACTTTAAGAGATTACATAAATGTGTGGATCATATTTATCAATGATTTCTTCCATTATTGTCTCTTCTTACCTCCCTTTTTGTCACTATTGCGATTGAACCATCCATGCTTTTTCTCCTGTAGCAAAGATGGTTTTTGTTAGTTTATTTATAGTCGTGGTAGCTCTTCAACAATGACCTCTTTATCTCTTGGATGTCAACAATGCATTCCTCAAGGCAATTTCCAAGAAGACATTTACATGAAGCAATCTCCCAAATTTTTTGTTGAGGATAGTCTTTTGGGTTGACATTTCATCTTCTATGTCGTATTCGAAAATCATTAACAATTTGGTGTCACTAGAGTGCATAAGCAGATATTTTCAACAAGTCTTTATTGATTATATTAGTAACAAGCTTGGTATATACGATTTGTATGCACCAACTTGAGGGAGAGTGTTAGATATATTATCTTTATCTTTTATCTTTAGTTAGTTTGCTATTATTTATTATTTGTATTTTTTGCTTAGTCCATATTTCTAAGTACCCTATGTGTGAATTTAACACGAGGAAGATTAATCCCACAAATACTTTTTCACTATATTCAACAAAGTTTGGCTTAAAGTCCACTTCTTAATGTGGTATCAGAGCCAATATTAGAGCCTATCCTAGCAACATTTGTTGTTTGTTGGACATATTGTTTCACTCGCTATCGGACTATTCATTAATGTTTAGTCCTACGCACGAGATGTATATATCTCGACATGAGGAGGTGTGTTAGAAGTCTCACATCAATTAGAGATAAGGTCAATTTAGCGTATATATAGGTACAAACTTCACTTACAACCCGATTTTGTAGAGTTTAATTAGGTTTATTGTCCATTTCTTAACAAAAGGTACCACAAAGAAGCAGAAAAGGAAATTCTATGAAGTTACGAAATATAAAGCAGGAAATGGTGTTATACACATTGTATTTTGTCACCAACTATTTTTAGGGCCCTTTTGGGTAGTAGTGAAGATAGTTGTAAGAGATGGCTTGACTTAAAAATCCTTGAAGTATTTTGTGATTCTCTTTGTAAATAAACAGGGAAAGAATTGGAATACCCGAAGTGTTGCATCATATATAATATTGTTTATTTCTGATAAAGAAAAACATATATTTGGCTGCCAAGTCCTACTTGAACATTTATGGATATTTGCTTGTTTTTGAAAATATTCCCTGACTTTCCTGTTTCGGGAAGGCACATCAGCTTTGCTCTCCACTTGTTGTGTTTCCCATTGCCTTGCTCGTGTTAGCGTGTTGCTTATCATACAGATGATAACTTAACTGAGTGGAATATAAAGAATGGAAATATTTCTGTTAATGAGAAAACTGATGGCTAAGTCAGGCTTGATTCCTTGTTCGAGAAACACATCATTCTGCTTGTTCTGTCTATGACAGGGACTAGCAGGGTTACTGGGGATGGTTTTCTCACACAAGCAACTTTAGATATTTTGGCTTTGTGAAGATAATTTTTTTTTATGGACTGTGGTTTCATAAGGTGGACATATAAGGGCTCATTTTGTGTGCTTTTTTGTGTGTGCAGTTTTTTCTTGGAACTGGATCTATATTACGCAACAAAAAGGAAGACAATTATATTGGGCATTGAACTATGTTCTAATTTAAAAAGTATTGGTACATTAAATGTTAATATGAAATTAATGACTAACTTGATTCACATCAGTTATAAATACAACTTCATTGGTCACTTTTGAACAGATATATACAAGTCTGTTGCGCAATCATGAAATTATCTTGGTAAAGTAATAGAGGTTGTTATATCACTAATGGAAAGTTTCTTGGAACTTCTTGATGTAGGGACTTCCTCTGTGGCCGTTCTTCCAACTGAAAATGCTGGGTGCCTGGGTTTTGGAATGGCTACTGTGTCACTTGCTAGCATTACCACAACATCCGACATGGTTGGTCTATCTCTTGCATCTTCTTGAACACACAACAAACCAATCTGTATGCACCTTTCTACTTCACTTCCTATGAAGGATTTTTCCAGCATTGAATCCATCAATTCCAAACATTTTCCTTCATACCATGTTCTCAAAGCCTACACAAGTATTTGTGTTTTTTTTTTTAATATTCTTAAGTCTTAGTTATCTTAGCATTGAATAATTTCACGACCACACTAGAGTGAAGACTTACATATACAAGAAGATTTTGACCATCTGACAGGTAGAATCCACCATTCTTTCTCCCAGAAATGATTTCTAGAACAAGAACTCCAAAGCTGAAAACATCAGATTTCACTGAAAATAGTCCCTCCATAGCATATTCAGGAGCCATGTATCCACTAATAGAAATCAATAAAGCTTTGTCATTATCTCGAGTCAAGGAACATATAGGAAAGAATTTCATTGAAATACTAAAATATGCAGATAGATCTTATTGTTTAAAACATAGTTACATGTAAAACTCACTAAGTTCCCATTACTCGTTTTGTATTTGCCTGGTTCTGACCTACTTCAAATGCCCTTGCCAATCCAAAATCTGATATTTTGGGATTCATGTCATGGTCTAATAGAACGTTGCTTGCTTTGAGATCTCTATGGATTACTCTGAGTTGAGAGTCCTCATGAAGGTATAAAATACCTTTCGCTATTCCACTGATAAGGCTTGATCTTATTTTCCAATCGAATTTTTTTCTTTTCTCAACATCTGACCACACAACAGCATTGAGATTTGAACAAAAAACAGTTAGTGAAGAAAATATATATAGAAAATACACCATATTCTATGGTTTGGCTATAGAAATGGGGAAACAAAATACTAGAAGAATTTTTCATTTTCTCCATAAAGATAAATGATGAGATTATTATTAATTGCATGATATAATAGTACTATATACAAGCCAGGACAACTACGTTCCCATAGTTTCCCATTTTACTTGGGAACAAATACTATTTTTGTACTGGAGATTGCTGGAGACAATTGCAGAAAATACAACACTGCTGCTGGAGTTATGTGAAAACATACCAAATAGGTGAAAGTCGAGACTTTTATTTGGCAAATACTCATATACAAGTATCTTTTCATTTTCCTCCGAGCAACATGCTAAAAGTCTTACAAGGTTGCGATGTCTCAATTTAGCTATAAACATCACTTCATTGTTGAACTCCTCCGAGCCTTGACCAGAAAATTGGGAGAGTCTTTTGACTGCAATTTGCTTTCCATCAGGAAGAGTTCCCTGATAAAGTTTGCAATAAATAAGAGTACATAGAAAGATGGTAAAAAAATAAGAAATCTATATCAGAAACTCCTCATCTTTACAACCTTGTACACGGGGCCAAATCCACCTTCTCCTAGTTTAGATGCTTCTGAAAAGTTATCAGTACTCTGTAGAATTCTTATTAATGGGATTCTAGGCAGGTCGGTGCTCCACGTTTCCTCTGATTGAATTTTATGTGATGAAGGTAGAGGAAGCCCTTCTACAAAGAAAATTTTGTGAGTTCATATCTCAGCCATGTGTGCTTGGAGAAATGAGATTCCCTAACCCCACCCGTGGTTATTCATTGATAGTTACCTTTTCTCAGTCTTTTCCTATGGCAGAAGCAGTATAGGCCGAAACATGAAATAATTATTGGCCCTACCACGCTGAAGGTAATGATCAATATTTTTGATCTGTTATTACCCCCTAGTTTATCTGTGACAAAATAAAAGATTAATGAAAATATAAGGTTGATTTGGTGATAAAAGTGGAAGGGAGGGAGAAGCAAATAGATCCATTAACAAAAGATAATATATTAATGACTGATATTTGTTTATGAAAAAAACGGATTCAGGTTCACCTTGTGCATTGGGCTCGGGAGCTGAAGGTGGTTGGTTGGGAAGAAGGTAGAACATATGATCATCATACCTTATCAAACAACTTCCAGACCAAACCGTCCATGTTACTTTCTGTTCACAACATTTGGGAACTTCAGCCAGTATGTCTTCCAAACACTGTCTGCACGCTTCATTTGTGAGATCTCTAGTGCATTGCACCACGCTATACCTACTCTCAGTGGCACTCAAATTGAAGCCTTCCTTATAGTACAACTGGTTGGTTTCATTAGTTGCTTTTCTGATCAAACTTGTCACAAAATTCTCACCTTTCTGAATCTCTGTTATATTGGATATGTTTCTTTTTCCAATACTATGCCATATTTGGGATGTCATAGCTTTCCCAAAGAAGTCCTCATTTGAGTACCTTATAACGCAGTAATCATTCCACACCACAGCAGATACCCTATTGGGGCAGAGCTGAGGGGCTTCGTTTGCAGCAGTGGAAACACAAAATTGACAAAATTATCCAACCGCGTCACCGCCACAATCATAGAGGCCATACACAGAGCTTTTGGTGCCTATGGTGGTGTGGTTATAACCATTGCTTGTGGCTGCATCCAAGGGCATCCAGGTTAGGATTCTATCAAGGTTGGTTTGGTATGCACTGCTTAGAGTCTGCTGGGTAGTGTTCACACAGTTACTTCCCAGGTTTGCTTCTTCTTCGGCCTTTGTGATGAATGATCTGAAACTCAGCAATAAAAAGAAAGTAAAGCATATTGATCTCATGTTTCTTTGTATTCCTGTGATGAAGTACTTGCTTAATTGTGTTATTTGCTGCAATGATTGAAACACATAGCTAGTAATGCATTTCACAGCCATGAGTTTAATGACCTATTAATTCTAATTGTCAATTTTGATTACTAAAGTACCATTTTTTTATCCTTTAACAGTGAATGTAAAACAAGATAAAGTTCAAATTTGAAATTCAACATGTATAAAATGTCAACTAACGTAGCCAATAGTTGAGGGAAAGACATGGTAAAGTCATGACTAGCTCACTGAGAGCTTGTATCTAGCAGCCCTTCTGACATCAGGTACGTAGTCAACTTTGCTTACAGTTAAAAGTATCGTTTTCACCTAAACAAAAAACAAAGAGAATATTCTTCTTTTTTTTTTGTATTAAATTAATTAAATCCGTTTTGTACATGTAAAATGTTATTCATTTTTAATTTGGTCTTCCTATACATGTATTATATTTTAAATTTTCTCCTTACACCGGTATGCCTTTTTATATTTGATCCTTTAAATGACCAAATTAAGAATGTATTAAAAAAATAACCTTGAGTTTTAAAAAATTATATTATATTTTATATATTTTTAAAATAAAATATATATAAAATTTAAAAAATTATAAAATATAATATAAATTAAATTTTTACTTTAATTAAATTTAACCTAATAAAATTTAACTTAATTTTTTATTTTAATTAAATTAAATTTAATATAATATAATATAAATTTTAACTTTAACTTTATTAAGTAATGAATATGCAAAGATACTAATAATATAACATCTGTATTTGATTTGTTTAATCTGATATTAAAATACTTATTATTCACTATATTTGCTTATAATAAATATTTTTGGATACCAATTCGTCATTGTGATGAATGGATAACTACTTATGTATGGATAACTAGATATTTTTGTAGTCATTCCTTTTACGGATTTACACATATCTAAAAGTTAAAAGTAAATATATAGGGCTGGAGGCAACATGAGAGGATCACTTCCATCCATTTGCTCTTATTTTTATTATCCGTATAAATGATTAAAATTTGGATATCTTTAATAAATTTTATAATATTGTAGAATCTAATAAATTTTGATCCAATCTTTTATAACTTTTTAACTCTTTATAATCTAATAAATTTGTATTTAGTTTGATCCAGAAAGTTATCTATTCCAATATATAAAAGAAATAAAATTGTTGTAACTGTATTTGTATATAATTTTACTTTAATTCTCTTAACATTTTGGTAGCCATTATATTGGTTTAATCCTTTCGAACATCCCTATTTCTGTAGGATTGTCTCAAGTAGGTCCTCGTATTGTAAATATTCTCGATTAGGTCCCTTATTATGAAAAATTGAATCAATTTAGGCCTTACCGTTAGTTTCATACTAACACCGTTAAAGGGGGTGACACGTGTCAGTTCGTGGTTTTTTTGAATTTTTGAATTATATTTTTATTATTTTTATTTTTATTTTTTATTTTTTATTTTTTATTTTTTTTAAAGTAAAATTTAAAAATGCCATGTGTCAAACTGATAGTGTGCCACGTGGCAATGGCAGTGTGACATGACACTGACAGTGTCACATGTCATTGTCAGGCCACGTGTCATTACATTAGTCTCAATTTGGTCCCTGTATTTTTATTATGTTCCAATTTGATCCCTGTATTTTCATTTTGTCTCAATTTAGTCTTAATTTTAAAAATTAAACAATTTTTCCCTCCTCAAATTCAAACAAAGTTTAAATTGTATATAAATCTTAACAAATTTTGTTTAAATATATACAAAAGATATATATTTAAATATATACAATTTAAATATATACAAATTAAAAAGAGAGTTTAATTTAAATATATACAATTTAAAAAAAAGACTTAAAATTGAGGAGGGAAAATTTAAATATATACAATTTAAATATATACAATTTAAAAAAAGAGTTTAAAAATACAGGTGTTATGTTATGTTATGCTATAAGGGTTGAAAAAAAAAGAGTGACATAACATGCTGGTGTTATGTTATGTTATTTAAATATATACAATTTAAATTTTGTTTGAATTTGAGGAGGGAAAAAATTGTTTAATTTTTAAAATTAAGACTAAATTGAGACAAAATAAAAATATAGGGATCAAATTGTAACATAATAAAAATACAGGGACCAAATTGAGACTAATGCAATGACACGTGGCCTGACAATGACATGTGGCACTGTCAGTGCCATGTCACACTGCCATTGCCACGTGGCACACTATCAGTTTGACACGTGGCATTTTTAAATTTTACTTTTAAAAAAATAAAAAATAAAAATAAAAATAATAAAAATATAATTAAAAAATTTAAAAAAACCACGAACTGACACGTGTCACCCCTTTAACGGTGTTAGTATGGAACTAACGGTAAGGCCTAAATTGATTCAATTTTTCATAATAAGGGACCTAATCGAGAACATTTACAATACGAGGACCTACTTGAGACGATCTTACAGAAATAGGGATGTTTGAAAGTATTAAACCTTTTCTTTTTTATGGAAACTGTAGGAATACGATGCATGAGGCAGCAATGACAGAAATTGTAAAGAGTCTCATAATACATATAACTTGTTATAACGATAAATATTAAATAAGAATGAAAAATAATTAAACAATAATTATCGAGAAAAAGGTCATTGAAAATATATTTGAATAACAAAATATACTAAAGAAAATATGTTTGGATAAGAAGAATAATATATGACATTAGTTGATTGAACATATTGCGTAGAAAGTTATTTGATCAATAAAAAAATAATAATGACAATTGATAATAACTGCTAATTAAAAAAAATTCAAAGTAATCTAATTTGAGTTTTGGAAGACTTCTTCATATATTTGAAGTTGTATTATGATATATGTTTCATCATCAATTATCAGTAATTTCAATCCTCTTCTAACTGTGACTCTAGACACTGCAATATATAATTGTCTATGGGAGAAGATAAACTTTGGACATTTTGAGATGTTTGAAAGATTGACATTGACTTTTATTGAGTCATTGCAAACTTTACACCAATAGAAAACTCTCTTCTGTAGAATTATATTTTCTGAAGAAGTCAATGGCTACGTAGGAATGAATACTTTGGGTCCATATTTATTCTAGAAATGATTTTTGCTTTGACACAGTACCTATCTAAGAAAATGTACTAATGGAAAAACTTGGACACTAATAAATGTTTGTCAACAATATCAATGTTGCACAAAATTTCAACTTATGGCATGATTTTTGAAGTTCAGATGAATTAATTGTATTAGCAGTGAATATCACCATGAGTATTTAAATGAACATTCTTTGTACACAACCTCTCGTAATTTGGTATGTTATTTCTTCTCTAGAAACTAATGACAACATATGTTAATCCAAGTTGAAATAGCTCAAGATTGAAAGAAGGATGCATAATGATGTTTTGTAGTAATGAAGGATAAGTACTATCCAAATTAAAGTGATTGAAATCAACAATATTAATTATCTTATATGAGTAAATAATTTGGAATTTTAATGTTAATGTCTCCATCATTTGGTTCCCCAATGGTTCCATCTCTAATTCTTTCTAAGCACCCATTATTGGAATTTCCATACTTCATCCAAATTAGAGCAACTAATTTGTAGCCTCGTAATTTTTTGTTAATGTCAAAACTTTGACGATGTCTTATGATTCATTATTACTAGCATGAAACTCATCTGGTCTTGATCCTTTTATGAATTACAAGTATTTGTCTAAAATCTTCTTCAAATGCTATCACTTGCCCTTCAAAAGATCTATTTAAGCTATAATTGTTGAAAATACACATTGTCTTGAAATGTTCTATAAATCCTCAAAAAAATTACATGTCATTAGTGTTTCACCCCAAATAACTAATTTTCTTTTCGCAGTCAATTTTTGCAATTCACTTCTTTTTTTGAAATTTAATTAAAAGTCTCATCCACATTTATCATACTAGAAAATCTTGAATGAGTGATCTACCTCTTAGAATTAGTAAATATCGTGTGCTGAATGCAACATTAAGCATAGTTTCTCTCTTGCATCTAGAAAAATTGTTGAGATAATTCTCGTTGTTCATTCATCTTCGTTCTCAGGGTTCATCTTCGTTCTCACACTCTCGATTGTAGTTTCAAGTTCGTCTTTTGTTGCGCTTCGCTCTCGTTGTTTGGTGGAAAATGTTTCTTTAACAACTATATTTTGCCAACTATTTGACAACGCCACGTGGCGTTGTTTCATTGGTTGGTTTTAAAAAGTTTTTTAAAAAAAGGTTGAATTTGTTTAGAAGGGCAATTTTGGAAAGAATTTGGATAGAAACTCCTTTTGGCGGTTTCTTTTTTTTTTTTTTTTTCAGATACACTCTTTTTTGTAGCTTGGTTTTCTCAACTCTCTCTCCATCATTGAAGCTTTCATCTCTCTCCACCATTGAATCATCTATCTCTCTCCACAGTTTCGGTCTTCTTTGTTCCTTGCTTTTCTTTACTCTCTCTCCACCATTGAAATGTTGTTTCTCTCTCCCCTTTGAGTTTGAGTTTGACTCTTCTTACTTCGTTTCTTGGGTCATTTGGTCACTGTTGAGGATTTCGTCTCCCTCTTTACCCATTTCCCCTTTTTTTGATGCTGTGACTATGGGCTCGTTGACGGTATATATCCCCCGTTCTGGAATTTTGTTGATTTTGGCGTGCATTGTCGTTGGCGACATTTCTTTGGTTGTGTAAGTCTTCGACTTTTGTCTCCCATTGTGGTTGACGGTATTTCTCCCAAGGTTTGGGCTTTTTCGCACACACCATCGAGGTTGGTATCACAAAGGTTTGGGCTTTTTAGAACAAACCATTGATTCATTACCAAACTTCACATTACAAGTTGTAGAAACCATCAACCATGACCAACAAGGGTCCTTCATTCATAAAATATTAAAAACACACTCATAACAAACAAAAAAACAATCATGGGAGCGTGGTTGCCACACCTGGGTAGCACAGATAAATTTTCAATACAAAACTGCAAATTTAACTTGGTAATCGATTACAGCCTTTTTGTAAGCGATTACAAGTGCATGTCTCCAGTGTGTATGGTGTAGGACCTGACCTACGTTGCTAAGACCACCCAGGATGGGTCTTCCTTACATAGAAGACTTACCAAACTTCACACTACAAGTTGTGGAAACAATCAACCATGACCAACAAGGGTCCTCCATTGACAATATCTTAAAAAGACCCTCATAACAAACAAAAACAATCATGGGGAGTGCAGTTGTCACATTTAGGTAGCGCAGATCAACTTTTAGTACAAAACTGCAATTTTAACCTGGTAATCGATTACAACCTCTCTGTAAGCAATTACAAGTGCATGTGTCCAATGTGTATGGTGCATGAACATGTTAGGTCATTGAATTGTTGAGAAAAAATGTCATTTAGGTGCTTTCATGTAAGTTAGATGAGCTCCATAAGCATTTTTGGCCAATTTTTGCCCTGGTAATCGATTACAAGGGTCTTGTAATCGATTACCAGAGGAAAAATGGCCATTTGTACAAAAATTTCAACTATACTCCCCAGCTGGATGAACAACACTCCCCAACTTTGTCACTACAAGAAATGCGTTAATTACCGAAGGCTTATTACCGAAGGCCTTTAGACCGTCGGTAAATAACGTTTTCCGAAGGCTTGTGAGCCGCCGGTAATGTGTTCGATTAATTAGGGCCAAAAATAAGATATTCCCATTCTCAAATTCATTTCGCACCAAAGTAATAATCTTCGTCTCCTCTCAAAGCTGGCCATGAAAACCCCCTTCCCCCTTTGCTCGAAACCCTTCGCCCACAAAACCCTTGTCCTTTGCATCAATCCTAAGCACGAAACCTTGGAGGAGTGATTTGCAGTCATCCCTGTCCCAGCTGCCAGTGTGGTTTTGGGCTGTATATCGCAACGTGGTGGGTTGGGAGGCTCTATTGGAGTTCAATCATGAAGAGAGGGTTAGAAATAGACTAATGCAAGTGATTGTAGAAACTAAAGAGTAAAGAAAGGTGCGAGTGCAAGCTAGGAAGCATTTCGGGTTGAGTGCGAGACGGGTGAGGTTACGGAGTTTGGAGGAAACATTTTGCGGAGAGGGCAAACACATTTTCCAGGTATGGAGAGCTCTTAATTTCTTGTTTGGATTAAACGTAATGGATGAAATCTGGTTTGAGTTGGACGAAACTAAAAATCAAATTTGTATCTTTTGAGTTTAGAATATTGTATGATGGCTGGTGATTATTGAATTTAGTTATACTCTTAGTTATTGTGCTGATAAGATTAAATGTAACCAAGTAGTGCAAATGTTGTAGTTGCAAGGGATATTTAGGAAATAAAGATGCAGAGAAGTTTTTGTAATATGGTCATGAGCATGTGATTTTGAGGACTAAGTTAATATGTAGGAATGTTAAATACTGATGCATGAATGTATCATATTTGGGTAATGGGGTTAAAGCTATTTGTTAATTTGTTTGGACTATTTAATAAGAGAATGAAAGTTTATTTTGAGATACTTAACTGCTATTAAGATCAATTCAAAAATAAATCTATAAAAATCATTCAAAAACAGAGGTAAAATCCATTTAAACAAATTTTGAATGACTAAAGAAAGCTATAAATCAACTTAAAAATTAAAATCTTCAAGAATTCAATACTCAAAACCTACCAAAGCACTCTAAAACTAGGCTAAACAAGGTAAAAGTAAGAACTAAACTAAAACAGAAACAAACTTGTAAAGAAACTTCCTAATAAAGTCTTAAATGTCTAAAGAAAACTAAGAGCACTTCAAAAGTCACTAATTCTAAGAGATTCTAAAACTCACTAAAGAAAGCCTAAAAGTACACTCAAACTAGTATAGAAATGAGGACTACACTAATTGCAGTGCAGTAAAATGCACTGCAGCTTTGTAAACAAGTTTTAAATGTTAAAAGCAAGTTAAGAAACAACCTAAAACCTACCTCTCTACAAAAACTCAAAAATTGACTATTGAGAACCTAAAACTATGCTAGAAATCTCAAATCATGAAAAATTCTCTAAACTAACAGATGAAGTTGTAATGTAACTATCTAAACATGTTTTAAATGGTACAAGACTATTGAAAACTATGGTAACTAATGAAAATAGGAAAGAAATCAAAATCTGCTTATGAAAATCGGAAAGATGCACTAGAAAGGTCAAAAGTTGCAAATTGCACTAAAGTAACCTAAGAATGTGCAATGTTCTTATCCTAACAAGAGTAAAGTAGTCAAATGAAGCTAAGAAAGATGTCAAATTGTATCAAGTAGCTAAATATCAAAATTTGGCTACTTAAAACCTAAAAAGTGTACTAAATAGGTGAAAAAATGGGAATTCACCTAAAGTAACCTAAGAATGTACAATCTTCATATCCTAACAACTTTAAAGTACTTAAATGAAACTAAGAAACATGTCAATTTCAAAGTAGTACACAAATCTCAAAATTAAAGTACTTAAAACCTAAAAAGTGTTGTAAATAGGTGACAATTTCGAAATTGACCTAAACTAACCTAACAATGTGTAATGTTCTTAGTCTAACAAGTTTAAAGAACTTAAATGAAGCTAAGAAAGATGTCAAATTGTATGAAGTAGCTAAATATCAAAATTTGGGTACTTAAAACCTAAAAAAGTGTACTAAAAAGGTGAGAAATTAGGAATTCACCTATGGTAACCTAAGAATGTGTATTCTACACATCCTAACAAGTATAAAGTTGTGAAATGAAGCTAGGAAAATACTCAAAAGCAATAAACTACCTAAAACTCAAAGTTTGAGTAGTTAGAACCCAAAAAAGTGTACTAAAAGGGTGAGAAAATGGCAATTCACCTAAAGTAGACTAAGAATAACTAATGTTAATATTCTAACAAGTCTAAAGTAATGAAATGACACTAGGAAACTACTCAAAAGCAAACAAGTACCTAAAACTGAAATTTTGAGTAGTTAGAACCTAAAAAAGTCTACTAAAAAGGTGAGAAATTTGCAATTCACCTAAAGTAGACTAATTTTAACTAATGTTAATATCCTAATAAGTCTAAATTAGTCAAGTGAAGATAGGAAACTACTCAAAAGCAAACAAGTACCTAAAACTCAAAGTTTGAGTAGTTTCAACCTAAAAAGTTCACTTAAAAGGTGACAAATTGCCAATTCACCAAAAGTAGAGTAATTTTAAGTAATGTTAACATCCTAACAAGTCTAAAGTAGTGAAATGATGGTAGGAAAGTGGTCATAAGCAAAAAATTCCCTAAAACTCAAAATGACACTACTTAAAACCTTAAAAAATGTAGTAAAAAGTACCTAATTGAGTCATTACAGGTCAAATTTCGTTCTGCTGTGATTTTGTGATATTTGGAAGTTTAAACAAGTCCAAATTGATGTATTAAAGCTGTTAGAACCATTGATATGAAGTTAGAATGACCTATATGCAATTTAGTATGTCAAACCATCATATTTGAGCCATTTTTGGAACTTGCAAAGTGAATCTGAGTTGCATTTCTGTTTTATGCATAATTAGAGTTCAAATAAGTGTATTTTGATGACTTAAAACTGTTAAAATGATTAGCAAAGTGTTAGAATGGCTTAGGCACAAAATCACTTTCAAAACCACCAATTTTGAGTCAATTTTGGGAAGTAGAAAGGTGATTTTGAGTAGCAGTTTGGTTTTGAGTTAAATTTGAGTTCTAACAAGTTTCAATTCACCAAACAAAGTTGTTGAATTGGTGAAAAGCAAAGAATAACCTAAAACTCAAAGTTTGAGTATTTAGATTATAAAAAGTGTACTTATAAGGTGAGAAATTGTCAATTCACCTAATATAGTCAACATCCTAACAAGTATAAAGTAGTGAAATGAACCTAAGAAACTAGTCAAAAGCAAAGGATTAGGTAAAACTCAAAGTTTGAGTTGTTAGAACCTAAAAAAGTGGTTCCAAGTTGGTGAAATGCTGTTGAAAATCAAGCCAAATTGCTACTTTTAGAGCTACTTCTTTGTCCAATTCAGCAACCCTTCCATTACCTAGTATGCTACCCCCTTGGAGCAAGAATTCTGGACCTTGGACGCCTCACCAAAACGTCACAACACCCCACCACACACTAAACCAGTCACAGCAAAAATCTACACTGCACCAGATTTTAATTTCAAGTAACAGACTTTGTAGCACAATTTGAAGGCCAAACAAGTGGATTTCAAATGATTTTAAGCCTTGAATCAATAGAGGGACACAAAAGGAACCTAGGAGAGGCACTAGATCAGATTAAGCACGCAAGAAAAGTAAAAAACGAAGAGCCAAAAGTAGTGCAGTAAGGTGTTTGATAAAAATGCAACTGTTTGATGAAAGTCTCCAAAGAAGTGCAGATTTTGTGATTTTCGGTTTTTGGGGTTCAAAACTGGATTGCTTGGTTTTCAAATGATTTTTATGATTGGATTATACTTTTTTGATCATATAATTCCATTTTCAAACATGTAACCAGCTCTTGCCAACCCATAATTGAAATTTAAAGAATGTACAAAATTAAACACACTAAAAATGAAAACTGCACCAGAAAAATGGTTTTAAAAGTGTGCTTTCAAATCCAAAAATGAGTGGCAGTGTTTCTAAAGCTCAAGTGATGATTCAAGCAACTTTATATCATCAATTTAAAGGTGTTTAAACATTGAAACAACAAGGAATCACACTACACTCAAAAATCACTAATTCACTTCCAAATTTAAGCAAAATTGATGGTTTAGGAAGTGATTTTGCATGTAGGCTCAAATTTGACGAAATGAACAGTGCACACAGGTTTGAAATGGTAAAATAAACTTGTTCAAACATTCACAATGGACAGAAACAACCAGATGCTTCAAATCACACTTGCTATAGCCAATTATGCAGCATTTTAAACCCAAAATTAGCACTAGAATTGAAAACACACACTGGAATCAAACTGTACAGCATAAACAAAGCTAAAGGAAGTCCTAATTCACCAGATCTAGGTACAAAATCTTAGCTAGGAGATTTTAAATGGCCTAAGACACAACAAAATTCTGATGCAGTTTTGGTGACATTTTCATACATATTTGTCTATAGTAACTATGATTTGTTGAATCTTGCTGTGTTTGTGCATATACAATGTTTGAGCAAGTTTATTTTGCCATTTTAAAGTTGTGTGCACCGTTGAAATGATCATTTTTATGCCTATATGTAGAATCATGTCTTAAACCATCAAAATTGGCTTTAAAATGGAAGTGAACCAGTGAATTCACATTACAATCTGTTTTCAAACTATTTGAGTGTTTAAATATCTTTAAAATGATGATAAAATTCTGCATTGCTGCATTGCTGTATTGCTGTATTGCTGTAAAATTCTGCATTGCTGTATTACTGTAAAATTCTGCATAAAATTCTGCATTGCTGTATTGCTGTAAATTCTGCATAAAATCTTTGCTGTTTTGGTGTAAAATTCTGCAAAAATAGCTTACTATTTTGCTGTATAACCTGCATAAAAATCTGGTTGTTTTGATGGTATATTCTGCATAAAAATCCTTGGCTATTTGACCATGTGGGAAGAGCATGCATGTGGAAGGATTTCTTATTTTATTTCTGTAAGGTGTGGGTGATGTGTTTCAATAGAAGAGCCACAGTGTGGTGGTGATGTGAAGAAAACAGAAGAAGAATAGACAAGAGTGTGTGGTTGTGAAACTGTAGAGTAATGGTGTGTGAATAAAAAGAGAAAGGAGATAGAAGAGGTTATGGCAGCTGTAAGTGCTAACTTTAGTTCAAAAATATACAATCTGTGAGTTTTTTTTATTCATGTCATCCATAATGAATTTCCTACCATTCTAGCTCTGCATTATTGAACTTGATCATTCTTGACTATTGAGGTTGAATTTTAATTATTTGTTATGATTGGTGTTTTTGCTTCTGGTTCAAACATTCCTGTAGACATAGTGAGGGCAACACGTGAATGTAAACAAGGTATAACAACAACCCAACCTTTTAACATTTAAGTACAGTCAATTTCATTACACCAATTCATGATGTAAGAAGGTAATATACCTATGTTGATGTTGGTTTTAGTTCTCTTCAAGTTGCAGTAGTAAAATACATAATCCAGATTGAGGTTTATATCTCTTAATTTTATTGTATAATATCTCTTAATTTACAATCATATGTTTAACACTCTAGCATCACATTCTGCAGCAGCCCAGCGCCCTGTTTTTTTTTTCGCCCTTCGGAAATTACCGAAGGCTTTTGGCCCTCGGTAATTACCGAAGGCTTTTGGCCCTCGGTAATTACCGAAGGCTTTTGGCCCTCGGTAATTACCGAAGGGCGAAAGCCCTCGGTAAATGTTAGCGACAAGGGATTTACCGAGGGCTCTTTGGCCGTCGATAAGCCTTCGGTAATTACCTTTTACTGACGGTTTTGGGCTGTTTCCGAGGGCTTCTGGCCTTCGGTAATGCCCATCTTTTTTGTAGTGTGTTTTTCTGACCTTTGGTACTTGTTTTGTTCTTAACTTTCTCCATCGAACTCCAAATGACTTAATTCTTGTTTTGTTGGAATCTAGACTCAAAGAGCTTTCAAATGACTGCTAACTCAATTTTTAGACCACTCTACTAGGTGCAGTTAATTTCACAAAAACAAAGTTTTTCTAAGCTTTCTAAATGAGTTTACTTTTAAGTTATTGTTTCATGTTTGTTATTTTAGATGGGTGAGTGAGTTTAATGGTCATGAGTGGTCTCTAGTGCACTAATGAACATGTTAAGTCATTGAATTGCTGAGAAAAAAATGTCATTTAGGTGCTTTCATGTAAGTTAGATGAGCTCCATAAGCACTTCTGGCCAATTATTGCCCTGGTAATCGATTACAGGGGTCTTGTAATCGATTACCAGAGGAAAAATGGTCATTTGTACAGAAATTTCAACTATACTCCCCAGCTGGATGAACAACGCTCCCCAACTCTGTTTTTCTGACCTTTGGTACTTGTTTTGTTCTTAACTTTCTCTACCGAACTCCAAATGACTTGATTCTTGTTTTGTTGGAATCTAGACTCAAAGAGCTTTCAAATGACTGCTAACTCATAATTTTTAGATCACTCTACTAGATGCAGTTAATTTCACAAAAACAAAGTTTTCTAAGCTTTCTAAACGAGTTTACTTTCAAGTTATTGTTTCATGTTTGTTATTTTAAATGGGTGAGTGAGTTTAATGGTCATGAGTGGTCTTTAGTGCACCAATGAACATGTTAAGTCATTGAATTGTAAGTTAGATGAGCTCCATAAGCATTTCTGGCCATTTTCTGCCCTAGTAATCGATTACAAGGGTCTTGTAATCGATTACCAAAGGAAAAATGGTCATTTATACAAAAAGATTGTTGAGCGTTGAAATCACAAACTCGAAAGAGAAAGAGAGACTTCGAACGGGGCCAACGATGACGGAGATTGCTGAGCGTTGAGAGAGATTGCTAAACGTCGAGAGAGAAATGAACAAAATAAAGAGAGAAGTTCAAATGAAACTGAAAACCCTAAAATTGAGAGAGGAGAGAATGTTGAACGAAGAAGGGTACTTTCGGAATAATGAAATCTGGAACCGTGATCCCCTTTTGAAATCAGATTTCTTTTACAAAAAAAATATTGAAAATGATCCAATACAACACTGACACGTGTCGTTGTCAAAATGTTGTCAAACTTGGTTGTCAACATATCGCGATCCTTGTTTGATCTCACTTTCGATCTCGTGCCTTGCGATCCTCGTGCAAGGGTCTTCGTTCCCATTGTTTGCACTATCATTGTCGATCTCGTCCTCGAACTCGCACATGGTGTAAGTGTAAACCCTCTGCCACCGAGACTGAAATTGTGTTCGTGCTGTTTAAATTAATTTTAACAGCAAAGTATTTTACAACAAAGTATTCATTTTATTCATTTTACAGCACTGTTATTCATTTTATTTTTCAAAAAATAAAGTGTTGCACTACACTGATGACAAAACCATGCTGCTACAATATTTTAAGCTCTTGTGCATTTTATTTTTTATGTTTGTAGTTAAAAAACATATCTCATTATATTTGGAAACGCACCAAATTTAGTGGAAGTTAATCTGAGTGCATCTTTATCAGTTAAAAATAAAAGTAAAAATGCTCTGGGAAATCGATTTGATGGAAACATGGATTTGATATTGGTAGTGGGTAAAGTGAAATATAACCATTGCTCAAAGATTGTGAGTGAAATCATATTTAGATTTAAGCATCATCTTGTTGGAATCAACGAGGATTATGAACCTTGTGCTTTTGTTTCATCAAAGAAAAGAAAGTTAAATATCATTGATGAAGACGATGAAGAAAGTAAAAGGGTTGAAGGAGGACATAGGGTATTCAATTTTAAAGGAAAACAAAAAGTTGATACTACTAGCAAAGGGGAGTCTAAGGAACTATAAATCAAATGATGGAACCAAGATACAAAGAAGAAGTTGATGCTCAAGTGACTGAACTCTTTTACACTAGTGTCATTCCTTTTAATGTACCTAGAAATCCAACATTTCCAAAGATGTGTGAAAT
>NW_025907696.1:8510-19761 GCF_018835915.1 Vigna umbellata | reverse complement strand
TCTTTTATTATGCGATTAACTTTCTATTAATACGTACTCAGTCAATAATGCTATGGATTTAGACTACAGTAGAGTTCGGATAATTATAAAATTAATTATATGTTAATATTAATCTTCTCTTTATATATATATATATATATATATATATATATAATATTTCATACATTAGTACTGCAAAAGAAAACAAACGATTATTTTTGTCTATATATAACAATTAATGCACCAAAATATATACTGAGATAAAAAAGAATAGTTTTTTCTTTTTGTCTCGATGGACATAATTCATACCAACCAAGACAATAAATAAGATCTTTTTAACTTGGTTTTGTTTGCAACCGAGAGACAAAAAGTATTTCATATAATTTATTTTTCTATTTTTTGTTGCCTTAGTTCAATGGAACCAAAGTAGTATGTGGTGGTTTAGACAACAGTTGTGGTCTAATCGAGGTGGTAGATATGTAATTTTTTTCTAATTTCTTTTTGCTTATGATGAGGTCTATTGTTTCGATTGTGACTAGAACCGATGTCATAAACTCCATTCTGTCTTGGTTATAATCACAACTGATGCATATTTTGCAGGTTTTTTTAAAAAAATAGACCTATTTTGAATCCTTACTATAGAAACATACCTGCTCATGCACAAAAAGTTTCCACAACACAAAAAAACAGTCCAGAAGTTTATTTTCAATGAAAATTAGAATGAACCATAATCAATTCAATGTATATAGAATTATAATTATAAATCAACTTTGTATTGATATGTTAACGTACAACTTACTATATCATAATAACTACATTGTCTTCAAATTTCTTATATAAAAAATAATTTGATTTTAATCTTTATTGTAAATAATATTATACACCAATTTACATTATCATCCAATTTTTAGACTTCTTAATATTATAAAATTTCATATCAAACTTAATTTTTTATTAAAGAAAATTTAATCTTCTTTTATATGATTAAACAATTTACATTAACAATACCATTGCAATTTATATGACCATTGCTATTCTTATGACCATTATATCAATCTAATAAGCAAATAACAGTATCATTGCTAGTCCTATGACTATTATATCAATCTTATAGCAATTCATTATCAAACACAGACAAACATGGAGGAGAGTTTGAAAAACTTATCAAACCAAGATGAAACGGTGAAGAACACCAAGAAAGAACAACGACATTGAGAAAAAAGAACATAAGTTCTTTTGTGAAAGAAAATGAAATTTCTACACTTTAGCATTTTTGGAAAAAAAATTAAGAAACTTTAAAAATATTACGATTTTTTTTAACTTTTTTATTATAAACTTACTTCAATAACTAAAATAATATTTTTATTTTATTTTTAAGATTTAGTTGCTTGGAGGAATAACGGAAACATATGTAAACAAGTTCAGAATATGAAGTGAAACCTCTTCCGTGAAAAAGTTGTTTCAAAGAATCCAAAGTAAGCTGAAAGTGATTTAAGGGGGATTGTTTTCAATAAATATTAAGTAATTCACTTCTAATTTTAAAAGTAAATTAAATGAAATAAGAATATAAGTTTAGTATATATTTAGTTTCAAGATAAAGGTGACGATGGCACATGAAGTGTTTGGTGAACTTTCATTGAGAAAGCTCTCCTAGCAAATGGGCCAGAAGAAAGGCCCACTTATCAAACTCCAATAAACGAAGTTCGATTCATTTCCTGATGGAATTTTATATTAATTTTGGTGTTGTTTTTATATTAAACTTTTAAAATATAAAGATGAATTTTTATGTTTTAAAATACATTAAAAACTTATTTAATTTGAAGGTTTAGTAAAAATATAACACAAAACACAACTTGCGTTTCATTTAAATTTAGATTTTCTGTTGAATTTTTGGTGTTATCCTTCTACATCATTCTTGTTTCAGATCCCCTCTCTCAACTTGCATAACTTTCAATATTTGGAGATCTGCTAAGCATAATTTTTTGTTTTTGAAAAATTTTAGACATTTCATTTTTTTCATAATTTTTTAATTTTATTTTAAGGATGGATAGACAATGTATCGTATGCTTATTATTCATCTGTCTGATGCTACTAAAAGAGAGAGATATACATATTATTAGTATCTTTGGACTAGAAGTTTGGCTCCATATTAGTAGAGCAAGGACAATTTACAAGCTAAACTTGAAGGCTTATGCAGAAAAAGGGAACTCCTTTGTCTTTGAAAGTGATTCTATCTTATGCAAAGCCAATTTTCCTAAGCCCTTTTACACCTTTCTAAATTTCTTTGAGGTTGAGGAATAAGGCTAGTAGGAAAAAAAATGATTCCACCAGCATAGTTGGAAAGTCTTGTCCTTTAGTGAAAAATGGGAGGGGTACGATTCAGGATTTTGTATGGATACACACCACTCATCTAGCAAAGTAGGCTTGGTGCCTTTTTAGAGAACCAAATCCATTATTGACGTAGGTCCAACAAGGTTTTGCATAGTATTCTTCAAGGTAAGCTATTATTATCTATGGATGAATATTAATATTGGGAATGTGAGTCTATGTTTCAATTGTCTTACTTCAGTTATGTGTCGAAAGATAAAAATAAAATGACTACAATTTTAGATATTGATCACTTAATCTTGTTAATTTTGGAGGTATATATATATATATAGTATTATATTTATATTAATTTTATTTTAGATATATATATATGATCATGAGCTCGGGGGAGATATAAGAAAAATAACGATTTGAACTTTAGTTCAAGTATTATATTTGGATATTTATTAAAATCATCTTTTGGGGACAAAGGGTGAATTGTTAGTGTGGACGATTTGAAAGTATTAGTTGGAGGACATGTCAGTTGGGTTCCATTTATATGTTTAAGGTGAAAAGTGATGTTAATGTCTTATATGGTTGAATGTTCTTTAATAAACCTAACAATTAAGGGTTTAAATACGTTTATAATGGCTGAAATATATGACAAGTAGTTTGTTCAGTGTGTTTTTATGTAACAAATGATAGACAGCGTTGAATGCATTTCATAAGTTTACGATCAAAGAAGAAAACCAAAATTACATTATAATTTGAATCCAAAAAATAGTTAATAAGTTAATGTCGTTAAAAAATATCATGTGAAGTGAGAAGGTGAATGTGATCCTCTTCATAGGGCACCCGAGAGGGAATGTGGAGGGTTATTTGGAAAGAAAATGTCCCATATAAGATTAGACATTTTCTGTGGAGGGTCTGGCATCATGCTATTTTTGTCATAGGAAACATTTTCATAAGAAGCTGGTTTTCCCATGTGGAGCAAGAGACAAATGCCAGGTTACCATAGTCTATTACTCTAACTCTGCACCTAACATTTTGGTTGGGAAAATGGGACACAATCAAATGCAATGCTCCCTTACCATCTATAAGGATTAACCAACCAAACTCTGTAATCCTAAATTTTTTGGTATATTTGGAAAGCAACAAAACAACACTCTTAATCCAACCATTGATCATTGACAGTTAAAAGCTCTTTTAATTTTCATACCAGAACTCATTTCTCAAGAGGTTGCATAACAGAAGAATGCTTTACAATGTTCTATACTTTTGTTTCTATCATTCAATGAATTTCATATATTGTGTCTAACTTATAAAACGTAAAATGTGTCTTACACAGTTTTTGACCATTTTGCTGTTCCTAAATTAAATATGGAATGTGTCATGCAAGAAGCTAATACTTGATACCTTGACTGTGCCATAACAGCATCACCAAGAGTTACCTAGATGATACTATAATACCTTGCACAGTAGATAATTTAATTCTCTCTACATTTGTTTCTAACTTAAAACATAAAGGGTCTTAATCAGTTTTGCATTTAGTAATTCTTTTTAGCATGGAATCAAGGTGATGAAAGTCGAAATTCGAAACAGACAACAGAGGTAAGAAAATGATTGGGGAGAATATAAAAGTGGTTTAAAATTGAAACAAGCTACAAAATGCATACTCTATAGTAGCTTGTATTAAATTAATGGTATGGTGATCAAAGGTGAAAACTGATAGGGACTGCTACATACTGGGTGTTTCTGTTTTCTCTTCTTTTCCCATATTGTCACACGTCATTACATACTATACATTGATCTACTCTATAATTATTAGATGACTCGAAGTTGGTGAATGTCTCTGTCAATTTCCAATGACACACTGGTTTAATAATTTAGATCCCTTCTTTCAGAGTTCTGGTAATATAAGTCACGTTATTTTACAGATTTGTAAATGCTTGTCACTTCTTAACTGAACAAACAAACAAGTACTTGAGTTCATGCCACATTTATTTCAAATTGTAAACTCATTCAGCTTTAGACCAATGAATAGTTTATACATATTCGAAACTTTTTAGTGAAATTTCAAAGCACACTTGTTTTATTTTTGGACTGGAAAACTGCAGAGTTTAATATATGTTACATCTTCTTGGAAGCTAGATCAGTTATATTAGTTTATTCAATATTTCAATGGACTTTGATTTCCCTTAATGCAATAGCATTCAGATGGGGGAAATAGTATTAAAAAAAAAACCATTCACTCATCAATGATTAAGAGAGCAATAATTTTATACACTTTCTGGTTTCTCACAACTCCTCCTTTTTCTTTGTTTCTATCTTTTTCACTCATCACATCAAATTTCTTATTTTATCTTCCATCTCTTCTTATCTCTCTCCTCATCCAATGGAGGATACACCTCACAGAATCTTTATTCATTATAGAGTAGTAATAGAGGAGGAGGGAAGTAGGCCTAGGCTGGGAGAGATGGACTTGTGCACAGGGAAGACAAAGATAAAGAAAACAAAAAAAGAGTCACAGAAAATCACAAT
The DNA here is from genome assembly GCF_018835915.1 of Vigna umbellata. Next base: position 14,934 of record NW_025907696.1, on the reverse strand, counting down.
CAATGAAGAACAGAAAAACACTTTTATCCTTCAAAATGATGAATGGCTTTAAAATTATGATTCACATCCACCTTTGTGTTTTTATGGATGCTCAAAAACACAAAGATCCCATCAATTTGGTACAACAGGAAATTGAAATCAGTTATGTTTGCCACAGCATATTTGATTCACAGTTTTCATGGCTAAAAAATGCTCTTATACCCCAAGCAGCATGAACCAATATCTCCATTGCTAAGTAACCACCAGCTACATACTCACTATACATCCAAAATGTGAAAGAACTAATACTACTACATCACCACTGAAGAAGACCCTTTATAGTGATTCAAGGAAACCAGTTTTTGAGAGAACAGCATTCCTCACTTTGCTAAGATCCCTACCTTTGAGGGTTCTCCCAGCACCTTCTAGAACAGAAAAGGAGGATATCTGACTCCTTGCAAGCCTTCTGGCAATAAACTCATGTGGAGGAAGCTTTGAATCTGCCTCATCATTTTCCTCTCCATCCTCATCACTATCCCCACCATAGTTACCAGCACCATCATCCTCACCATCATAATCAGCATCAAACCTTGAAGTACTATTCTTGGCGGGGTTACTCGTATAAATTTTTGACCAGTCAGGAATTTTGACAGGTGCTGATTGCTGAAGAACCTTGGCTTCATTGGAGGAATTACCACTGCTATTGTTACTGCTATTGCTAGATCTTGGCACCATTCTGGCTGCACTGGGCCTAGCAGGAACAGGAACAGCAGAGGACTGATCCTTCTCGTTGAACATGCGAACCCCAGAAGAACCATAATCACTTCTGTTCTTGATAACATCCCAAATTTCTTCTTCATCAAAATCTCCATCTCTCAACGAATTCCATATCCCACTGTGCTTCCTGCCTGGACTATATTTATCTCCCATTATCAATCAACCACTTCCTGCATAACACAAATCTGAAGAAACTTGTTTCAAATGGTTGAACAAGAATTTTCATTTCAGTAATTCAAGCATAAAACAGAAGAGAAAAATTGGAAGTTGTAGGGAGAAAGCAAGAAGCAAAAGTGCAGGAATAAATAAATCACAGGAGGTGATTATACAGTGAGATATGTGATATTTTTTACTGAGGAAAAATTAGAACAACCTTATTCTGTTGTCCAGGAATCAGAAGCTTGAAATAATTCAACTTTTTGAAGATTCTAAAAGGGGTTCCTGAAATATGCCAAAGAAAACAAAAAAGTTGAGTTGATAAGAGTGGAGTGAGGTTGAATTGTGATAGCATGAGAAGTTGAATTTGACATATATGTGATGGTGAGTGAAAATCCAAAAGGTTTGGGTTACCTGAATATGTATTTGCAGAGTTGAAGTGTAATGAAAGCAGCACACAGAGAAAGTGAAGAACACTGCAGCACCAAAATCTGAGGGAAAGAATAAGACAGTGTTGTCCACAAAATGATGGCTGTCCAGTATTTAACTCTACAACCTCACACCATTAACTCTTTTATTTATTTATTTTTTAAAATTCTATTAATGTAAAATATATGTTAAAATTAATGATTAATTTCTACTTTTATATTTTTTTGTCTATTAAAAAGAGTGAAAGCCTGAAACATTATTGAACATTTGAGTAAATTTATTCTAGCTGAGCATTTTTAATCTCTTTCTGTGATTATTTTTAACCTCTTTCTGTATTTTTTTTTTGCCGAATCTTTCTCTAGATTTTCCTAGTAAGTAATATATGGGGGAATCTCTAAAATCTAGAATTTCGTAATAATTCATGAATAATTGTTACATAGAATTCAATTAAATTCATAAGCATATTATATTAATATTAAATGTAATTCATTATTATAATAAGATTAAATTTTGTATAAATTAATTATTATGTTTTTTTCCAAAAATAATGAAGTTTCAAATTAATAATAGAGTAAATTAATGAAATTTCATATTAATAAATAGAGCAAATAGCAGAAATACTTTTATTTTTTTTAATTACAGACTTTATTGTTCAAAATTCCGTCCATGAGATACAAACTTATACTTTTTATGATATTTGCAATTAGAGTTTAATACTGTGTAAAGCTCTTTCATGTATAAAAACTAATTCTTGTTAATAATAAAGTTATTATCATTTTTTACAAAAGAAAATAGAGAAAAAATTAAGAGTATAAAATGAGTTTATTATGGAAATAAAAAATGTCTTGCATATAATATGGAAGTTTGAAATATGCAAAAAAGTATTTCAAAAACTCTAGAAGGTGGTTTTTTATATGAAAAAAAAGTATTGTAACTAATGTCTTGGAGTGTTGAAGTTCCATATTAAATAAAGATCTTACAAAAAAGTCAAGTACTATGCTAATTAAATGAAATAATAAATGAAGTAAATTCACTCAACATATTTAATCTTGTGTATTAATTAAAATTAATGAATAATGATTAACTTATACAGAAGACCGTGCTATTGCACATTACATTTATTAATTATAATTATTTCCCAGATACATGAACTTGCATAACAATAAATATATTTTAAAAATTAATATTATAATTAGTAATTATTATAAAGTCCATACCAAGAATATGATTCTTCGTTATTGTATTGAAAAAATCAAATCAAATTTTTATTATTAACTACATCCCTAAAAGAAAGTTGATAATTTATTTTATTGATTTTTGCGTGAAAAATACTACCTGCAAAACATTTATTTTATATTCTTTTATTTTTCTTAAGTGTGCTTTTAGAATTTAACAAGGTCCTAAATTTTCATTGTGTGTGAAAAATGTTTGAATTTGATGCACATAATCCAAATAAATCAATATATTCACTTAAAGAATACTAATTTAGTAAAATTTGAAAAACAAACTATACTGCTTTGCTAAAAGAGTCAATATTTTAATTTTCATTACATTAACAAGTACTATTAGTTTTCTTCTCCATTATGACATTTCATTATTAGCCATGAATAATGAAGCATTAAGAGTTATAGATATTTAATCGAAAATTAACTCATTTTTAGGTAACTGACGTGTAAGATAATATGGTTAGATAACGATCTAACAAACAAATTCAACAATAAATCTAATAAAAAATAAATTTCAATAAAATAAGATCTGATTTGTGATTTTAATATCATATTAAAAAAATAAATCTAATTTAATATAATAAAAGTAATTTATAAAATAAAATTTAAACTTATTTATATACTATAAATTCATTTTATATATAATATATGTGTAACTTTCAACAAATAAATTATTATTTTTCAAATCAAAACTGAAAAAACGTTTTAAAATATCTAAATAAGAAACACAACAAGATGCTTAGAAATTGGAAATGAGTAGATACATTACATTCCCTTTGATTGGTTGGCTAATAGATAAAGACTGGCTATCATTATAAGGAAACAGACAAAAATGTCAAAGTTTTCAACACAAGAACACAAATGTTAGGAATTTGTGAAAGAAGTATGATACACACACGACACCAGTGACACACAAACATTTTTGTTTTTTCTTCAACATAATGTCAATCTAAAGACACATGATTAAAGAATATGATAAATAGAATAATAATAAGATTAATTTAAAAAATATAAATAAAGATAATGTTTTTTGAGAATGAGGTTTATAATATGGTGAAAAAGGATGAAAGGAAGGCAGCATAGCACTGCTAGCTCATTACTTAACCTAATAAACCAGTAATAAAAGTTAGGTATAAAATTAAAAAAGCTAAAATGCTATTTTAGGAGAAAGAAAAGTGGCACACGGATAATCTATGTTCTGTCGAGCACAACACATATGGTCTGTCAAAGATTTTATGTTATTTTTCTGGAAAAAGAAAAGCTGCGTAGGAAATGGTCGAGGAAGTTCGAGGTGTTGAAGAAGGAGACGAAGGTGGCCCACATGCAGCAATTGGCAATCCACATTCAACGTACGTAGATATCCATCAGCAACACAGAGCAGAAAATTTTCAGCGTCTTAGCCCAATCAACATTCATTAATAGTGGGAAGCATATGTAAAGAATCTGCAAAGATTTCCACCGTTGGAGCAGAATCTTCTTGCTAAAAGCTAAGCCATGCACAGCATTCATACGGCGGCCGAAAAGTGACAGCACTGTGTCAAAACAATAAAGTTGATTAACAAAAGAGAGTTATATCATGTAACAGACAATGTTGTTTGATATTATAGGATTACGTGAAGTTTTGTATATACTATATGTAATAGTAGGGATGTATTGATAGTCAGATAGGATATACCACACTAAGTGAAGAGTTTTGTCGTGTTTTATATATTTTCTACTAAATTTAATAATTTCACATAATTTAAAAATTAAAACTTATAATAATTTAAATATTATATATATATATATATATATATATTTAAGATAAAAATTCATGATAAAATAAATAATATCTCAAAATATCAACGGATCTCTCATTGACTGGACTGTCAACATATTTAGAAAAAAATTAAGTAAGATTGTCATTTCTAATCTCAAGTTTTTATAAACCGAACAATTATTCAATAACAACAAAATGTCGATTAAGTATCACATTTTAAATTGAACATATTTACAAATAAATCATATTTATCAATTTTTATATCGTGATTAGACTTAAGACTTTTCTTTTAATTAGTTGTATAAGTAACTTGAGTGTTGAAGTGTCTTTGACAAGAACTACTTACACAGTTTTGAGTTTAAATACTGAAAACTGAAAATAATCTTCTAATAGAGAGCTAAAAGTACACTGAAGAATCAAGATAAAAATATAAGGAAGTATTTTAAACGAGATTCTCAATCCACCCCAAAACAATAACGATCGAAACACTTTATTTCTTTGTTTTTGGGATGGTTGGGAGAGAGGTTCTTGAGAAATGCGTATGGTGATGAATCTCTTGAATCCAAAGTGTAGTTTACGCAGCTGACAAACACATTTAATGAATGAGACAAAACCCACTTCACTCAAAAGTAGTTCTTGCATGTGTGAACGATGGGAATTCAGAGGAGTTTGCAATTGTGGATGAATTTTGCTGATGGTAAACATTTACTTACATGTAATAGGATTTTTTTTATTGTAATAATAATATCTTCTTATTCTTTATTTTTATTGTCTTTTTTTTTTTGTAATTTACGGAAATAAAAGATTCTAATAAAAGAAAAGTAGCATTTATTTACGTCTAATGATTTTATATTATTTAAAAATTGAAATTTAAAATATTTAAAATATTAATTATTTTTTTATTTTTCAAAATATTTTTTAAAGACAAAATCATAATTCATAAATTTTAAAATAAATAATATCTCATAAAAAATAATTATTCTCAATATGAGATAACAATTTTGATACTTCTCAATCTTATAACATGTATTTACTTTATATGGTTTAGCCTTTTGCAATCTTTATTTTGTCCTGTATTCGAATCCTGAAATAATAAGATATGGGATGAAATAATTAACATGGTAATAATTTATTAACTTTGGAGAAGTTAACTTCCAGAAAGATTATTAGAGATTCCTTTTAACTATCCTCAAAAGGTTGCAGGAAATTTATATTGTTAGGTTTAGAATAATTGTTAATGGTTTTCGTCACATGAAATATTTATGTCATGAAAGACGATTTTGTCTCAATGCTATATATATCATTTTCAAGTTTCTCATAACATACTTTACATGTGCATAAATTTTTGTGCTCATTTAATATAATATTAATATGTAATAGGATATGTTACATGCGAATTAATATAAACATTAATTTTAATCAATAATAATAAATAATGATAAGTTTCAATAATAATGATAATAAAGTTGAAATAAAGTGAGAGTATAAAAAATGTTATTTTCTAACCCAAATCCTCCTTTAAATAATAAATATATTATCTAACAAGATATAACAAACATATTTATTTATCCTAGCGTTAAACAATTAATTACCGCGTGATTTATTCATGCTTATTTAATTCTAAAATTATCATAAATATGATAATATGAGTTTGAAATATTTTCCAACGGTAAATTATATACACATAGTATATTAAAAAATATTAATTTTTTATCATATCCCTCCAATTTCAAATTATGTTTGAATCGCTTCCATTTATTTTGTCATTCTGAAATGGCTACTGCACTTTTTTTTTCTTTGATCACTGTTTTATAGAATTTTAGTCATTTTCATAATTTTATCTCTCTTTGTTCAATGTGCTTATTAGCTAAAACATATTTTTTGTTCTTATTTTATTGTTTGCGTTATGACTTCAGAGAGTTCGTTGGGGTGACAAAATACGTATGAGATAACGTATATTATTAAATTAAAACGAGTCACATGAAGAATTATAGTCATAATATGTGATAAAAATTAAGTTAAAATAATTTATACACAGTCTTCTGTAAAATTATACAATGATTATATATATATATATATATATATATATATATATATA
>NW_025907693.1:0-17049 GCF_018835915.1 Vigna umbellata | reverse complement strand
TTCATAATCTGCAGGTTCACACACATAAATATTGCATCTTTCATAAATTTCGGATAGCAATCTGGTACCTCTTACTAGATCATCATCTAGTAATTCATTTTTCCAACTTTCATCTTCATTTTGTCTTGTGTTTGAGGTTGAAGATTTGAACTTCACATCTGTAGAAATCAGATTTGTCTTCCTTTTATCATCTCAATTCCATTCTTCATCTTCCAAAAAGTGAACATCCCTGCTAATAACTACTTTTCTGGTTTGCGGCTGAAAGATTTTATAGGCTTTGCTGACTGTACTATAGCATATAAAGATACCCATTAATGCTCTTTTATCCAACTTATCTTGGTTGCTCTGTGGAACATGAGTAAAGCACAAACAACCAAATATTTTAAGAAATTTCATAGATGGTCTGTAACCATGCCAAACATCAAATAGTGTTTGATTGTTCAATGCTTTAGTGGGGAGTCTATTCTGAAGCAAAACAGTTGTACTTGCTGCCTTTGTCCAAAATTATTTTGGTAAATTCTTTTCATACAAAATGCATATAATAATCTCCAAGATGTATCAGTTTCTCCTCTCACTAACCCTATTTTGTTGTGGGGTATAGGGAGTAGTTAGTTGATGTTTAATGCCAGAATCCTCATAAAATTGATTGAATCTTTCAGATGTGTACTCAGTGCCATTGTCTGACCTTAAAATCTGAATTTTGAAACCAGTTTCGTTTTCAACCTTGGCTTTGAACTTCCAAAAAATTCCAGCCACCTCTGATTTGTTCTTGAAGAAAAAGATCCAACACATTCTGGTAAAGTCATTAATGATGAGAACATAATAAAGATTACCTTTCAATGAAGGTGTTCTTTGAGGTCCTGCAACATCTGTGTGAATTAATTGCAGCTTCCTTGATGCTCTCCATGTTGTCTTCAAAAAAGGTTTTCTCTTTAGCTTTCCAAATTGACAGTCTTTGTAGTTTGAAGTTTGATCCTCAAGCACCGGAATATCAAGTGCTAGCTCTTTTCCACTCATTTGCAATAGTCCTTTATGATGATAATGCCTGAGTCTCTTGTGCCAGATGTCTGCGACACTTCAAAGAAAAAGCAACCTACTCCTCCTCCAATGGATTTAGAGCTTCCTTTCATTTTTACCTTAAACATATCTTGACCAGCTAAATATTTAATCAAGCAATATTTATCTTCAAAAGTAACTTTAAATCCTTTTTCAATCAGTTGACCAACACTTAATAAGTTCTAGTCAATTTCAGGAACCAAAAAAACATCATGAATGAACTTTGTGCCCATACAGCTTGTGATTGCAATTGTCCCTATTCCTTTGACTGAGATATGATCAACATTACTTATTCTGACTTTAGTGATATTAGTTGGCCTCAAATATCTGAAAAGAGCCTTGTTAAAGGTCATGTGATTGGTACAATTGCTATCTATCAGCCATCTTTCAATCGATTCACTACTCAAGAAACAAGTAGCTACAAATAGCTGGTCCTCCTCTTCCTGATCAACAGCCTTAGCTTCTTCCTCTTGCTGTTGATTTTTGCTTTTGCATATGATTGCTTCATGTCCCATTTGATTGCACTTGTTGCATTTAACATCAGGTCTTTGCCAACATCTGAATGGAGGGTGACCCATTTTGTCACAATGCTGACAAGGTGGGTAACTTTTCTTTCCACCTTTTCCTTTATCGTAATTATTTGTATTGATCTAACTACTAGTTGGATGATTCTTATTGTAGTTTTTGGCTTGTTGGCTTTTGACTAGAAGAGCGCCTTCAACAACATGATCTTCCCTGATCAAATTTCATTGCTCATGGGCTTGGAAGGCATGTAGCACTTCTTCAAATGTGATTTTAGACAAATCCCTTGTGTTCTCCAACGAAGAAATAAATGCTTCATACTTTTCTGGCACTGTTACCAGAATGTTCTCAACAATTCTAGAATCAGGAAAATTACTGCTCAACAACCTTATCTTGTTGGCAATACCCAACAATTTGTCTGAGTATTCTTTGATTTTTTCAGATTCTTTCATCCTTTGCAACTCAAATTCCCTCATTAAATTAAGCACCTGCATGCTTCTTATTCTTTCATCTCCTGCGTACTCTTCCTTTAGATAATCCCAATTTTTTTTGGCTGATTTAAGAGTCATAATTCTTGTGAAGAGGATTTAAGAAACACCAACAAATAGACATATTTTTGCCTTTGCTTTTCTAGTTTTTCTCTCCTTGTGAATTTTGATCTGGGCCATGATAGGATTATCCGGCACCGAAAGAACTTCATAATTTGTTTCTGCAACATCCCAAAGATCTAAAGCCTCCATTTTGACAGCCTAAAGATCGTAGTTTTCTCCATCAAAGACTGGAGGTGCAACTTGTGAGAAATTTGATTCGGCATCCATTTTCACATGTCCGTAAGAAAAGGGCTTTGCTACCAATTGTTGGTTTAAAAATAAGAATAACAGCAAAAACAGAGAGAATAAAATACTGGAAAAGGAAAAATATATAAATTGGAATGAAAAATGGGTGAGAATACCTTTATTCGACTGTCAATTGCAATACACTAACAAAAAAAACTGACTAAGATAAAACAAAAATGTTTTCTCCTAAAGTTTAGGAACAAGAAAAAACTTATTCAATCAAAAAAACAGTAAAGATAAACTAAATAAAGAGGTCACGTGCAGTTAAAAAACAAATATCTAACAATTCTAAATGAGAAATGAACACGACCATACCAATATTCACTTTGACGTTAACTCTTGCGTTACATATCTTAGAAAAGCTTTCCAACATGCATAGTGACCTCGATCTTAATCTCCAACAAACCCCACCACATCCAATAGCGAAAGAGTGGCACCACCGTGCGTTTACTGAAACAAAATCCAAATGGATCGAAAGAGAATCACGACACCATCAATCAAAACAAAATTCAACAAAAAATTAAAACCAGAAAAAAGAATGAAAGGACAAAGGAAGACATATGTTCGCATTACTCATTAGATTTACTTTAGATCAATTATAAATAAAGAAGAGAGAAGAGGATTTAAGGTTTATTGTATTGGAATTTTGGGATAGGAAAAGGGTTTATGAGTTTCATATTTTGATATTAGAAAAAAGTTGATGATTTTGGTTCAAATTTGTTTGGATATGTACATAATTCAAATGAAAAAATTGGATTTTCCAGATTTAAAAATTCACATAAATAAACTAGAATGTGGTTTAGAAAAATTATGAAATATAAATCAAATCTAAAAAACAAATTAAAAAAAATGAATTTTTAGCCGGTAAGCAAAACCGGGTCAGATAAAGCAAAACAGAACTTTTTGCCCATTCTTGGAGGTGTGGGATGGCCTGTAACTATATTACACACTCATCAAACACTCTCAGATTCGCATTTCTTCCTTCCCTGACACCAACCTTCATCCACCATCAACGTACATTTTCTTCTCTCGCCCCCTCACGTTCAAAGGGCTAAGCGTCAATCCCAAGAGCTTTCCCGCCCCGCTTAAAGCGTCGATGACGGAGACCAACAGCGTTGCCGTCGAGGTCTTCGAAAAAGAGGATATTGCCGACTCTCTGGCCAAATACGTCGCCGATCTCTCCAATAAATTCACTTTGGAAAGGAGGACTTTCACATTTTGCTTGTCTGGTGGCTCTTTGATCAAGTATTATCTTTTATATAAAAATGTTCTCACTTTGAGCCTAAGCGTGATTTGATTGAATTGGATTGGATTAATGTGAATGTGTTTTGTCTTGGGTTCTCACGAAACTGCTGGAACCGCTCTATGTTGATTCTCTTGAATGGTCCAAATGGCAAGTGTTTTGGATGGATGATAGTTACTACTATCTTGCTTTGGATGGACTTCTCTCCAAGGTATATTTTTACTTGTGTTTTTTATGTTGGAAAATGGTTTGTTTAGGATGAACATGCACTGTTTGTTTAGGTTGAGCATCCATTGTTTGTTTATGTTGAGCATGTTCTCAAATTGTTGAGAATGTTTTATGTTTGTTAGGTGTTGGTGTTAATGTTGAGAAAAAAAAAATGATAAAAGGAGACTGATTCAGGGTTTTGCGTCTCTTTAAGTTGAATACCGATACAATCCACGTGTGTGGATCATGGTAGTTGAATAGCGATATAATCATAGAGCTTATAATTGAATCGCCATGATGAATATTTTCATATCGTGAACCGTAAGATTGATAAACCTTTAGAAAATGTAACATATACTTAAATATAAGACATAAACATGCAAAGATAGAGTTAATAACAACTACAGTAAAAAATAGTGGTTGTGTCTATGTAGATATATTGCACTGCGGCAACATGTGTTGTTGAGGAGTAGAGGGGAACATTTAAGGAACCACCAGCCTGGGTGACGGGTGTAGAAGGAGAAGAGAGATTGTGGCTGAGCCTAGAAGTGAAGAAAAGGCAAAATAAAGACATTAGAGCTATGTAGAGGTAGAATTTGCTTTCAAAGAAGATTGTATTGCTGCTAAAGGAAACCATCCATGGCAATCAAAGAAATAGCGCGAACTGGTTGGAGGGAAAAGCACAAACTGGTATGCATCTCTTCCTGCTTAGTTCAAGCAATAACAAAAAGCAGATTAGGGTTTTTTCAAACCGGGTCACTCTTGACCTGTTTTTAATGAATCCTTTTTGTTGGTTGCTGCAAAATAGGGTGTTATTTTGACATGTTTATTGACTGTTATATCTCATTCCTATATAATGATGCAAGGGAGGGAAAAAACCACCTTCAGTTTGAAGTTATGAGCCATATTTTTTCTGTGTAGTCTTCTCTAAGATGGCTGCGTGACCAGATAATGTTGTCTGGCTTCCTAGATTTCCATCAGCATAATTTTTGTCAATCTAACCTGTTACTACTTCCATCTTGGTTCCCGCAGCAGCTACCAATTCCTCTGGGCAAAATGTGTATGCAATCAATGATACCCGTTCAGCTGAGAGAGTCAGATGATTATGAGACACGTCTCAGACAATTGGTCAATAACAGTGTGATTACTTCATCACCGACGAGTGAATTTTCAAAAATTTGATCTTGTGCTGCTGGGCATGGGCCCTCCACGTAGCTTCTTTGTTCTCAGGGCATCCTCTTGTGCAGGAGAATACAAGATGGGTTGCCTTCATCAAGGACTCCCCCAAACCACCCCGAGAGAGAATAACTTTCACCTTTCCAGTGATTAATGCCTCTGTTTACGTAGCCCTTTTGGTCTCGGCTATGGTAAAGCAGATGCATTTCACTCTGTATTAGGCAAATATCCAAATTCTGTAAAGCTTCCTGCTGCATTGGTTTTCCCTGAAGGGGAGTTGAAATGGTTCTTAGACAAAGATGCGGCCTCAAAGCTGTAGATGCCGCAATTCAGCCAGTTGTTTTACCTTCACAATGTTGAGTTTGTGAATGAGAACTGTTGAATTTTCTATTCACAGTGACAGTTAGCATTGGACACGGTCCTTTGTTATTTGTGACAATAAAGAGGATATTACTTTATGTTGATTCAAAATATCTCGTTTATTATCCTTCTCAAATTTCCAATTAATAACACCAACCCCACCCTCTCAACTGACGGGTTCATTCTTTTTAAATGCCACTTTTCTGTGTTATCGTTGAAATGAATCAAATAATCACTTCACGTTGCCGTTAATCTGGAAGAGTAGTATATTTTTATGTACCTTTTCACTCCCTGAATTTCTTACTTGATGACTTCCTATATTTCTTTAATCTAAAATTCAAATACAAGCAATAGTAATGAGAGTATCCTCGTGGCTTAATTTTCAGAGGTAGTCTTAAATCACCGTGGTCATGTAGGAAAAGGAAACGTGTAATTTCACCTCAGCAATGGAAAAGCTTATTTACCAAAGATGGTGGAATTAAGTTCCTGAAAAGAATTCGCAGTGGAGTGAGTTCACTAATCTGATTGTTTACATTTTAAATTCTTTGGTTTGGCTGTTTCTCCTTGAACTTGATTACGTATAAATATCTGATGCGTAGGGTGTTGGTCCTACTATTAGAGCTGAAGTTTGGCCTTTCCTACTCGGAGTGTAAGCATCCTATCTTTTATGCTTGATTTCTAGATAATGCGTATCGATTATTTTTCTTACATATTTGGGATCTTGGAAATTTGGATCACTTAATGGCATGAGATACAAAATGGACCTGCTGTTACACATGTGATTTGAAGTATCTTGCTCCTGGCTACATTTTTACCGTAATGCAGCTTGGTTGTGAAGAACCTTGATTATCTCTTGTTTATCGTAGCACAAACTATATTATTTCTTCATCTTATGCAGTATTTAAAACTTTATTTTTGTGTGTACTTCAATCATCTGTTTTTTCAGTTTAATTATAATTCTTTAAATGCAGAAAGGAGTATGAGAAATTCGAAGACAGTGCTGGCAACTGTCAAAGCACAGTAATGGGAGCTTTAAGTTAAATGAAACAGGTGAAATCAGCTATGAAGGGGATGGTGGAAGTCTTATTCAAGATTAGGTTCACCTAGTTCTGAAGATGCAACAAGTGCCAGAGAATCTCTTTCAAGTGAGGAACACAGTCCAGATGCTGAATATTCAGATGATCCATCTATTGCCCTGTTGTAAGGAGATCTCCAAACGTCAGCAATGCTAGTACCTCTGCACTGGATACTGATTCTACTGATTCAGACTCCTCATAAGGTCCTGAGATAATTCAGACATTTTCTTCTGATGATGGTCAGCAACTTTGTAGGCATTTGCAGAAGATGCGGGCCGAGGATTGCTTATTTGTGTATAGGATATTGGTGGTATTGTTTAGAAGGGAGTTGACATTTGAGCAGATTCTTTGCCATTGGGAAGTAACGTGGGCAGACCAGGCAGCAATTCTGATTTGGGACACAACTGGGACCACATTTGCGAAAGGATTATGATATGATAATATTTTTTTGGTTTAAATACTTATTTCGTTCTCATGTTAAGAGGTGAATTTTTGTTTTGTATCCGGTTTTAAAAATGAAGACATTAAGTCCTTATGTTATGAAAATTGTATGACTAAGGTCCTATCTGATAAATTCAGAGTAATAGCGTTAATTTCATGGAGATGTGGCATAATTTTTATCTTCTCTCTCCTCTGCTGCAGCTTTTTCTCTCTCCTGGCCAGCTTTTTATCTTCTCTCACCTCTATGTATTCTTTTTATTTTTTGGATTCTTAACAAATTGGTTCTACTCGCCAAATCAAGATGGGGTGGAAGCATGGAAGGGAGAGTCGGTACCAACGAACGGGGTAGAGTCATAGTTAAATTAAGGAAAAGTTTCCAAGAATTGAAAGAAATGATACAGGAATACCAAAATCAAGAAAGGGACTCAAAAGGAAGTGAGAAATCTATCATGAAAGAAAGAGGGAAAAACGGGTATGGATGCTAAGAAAGATGAAAGAAAGAGGGAAAAACGGGTATGGATGCTAAGAAAGATAGTTTGTGAAACATCAATAAAGGCAAGAAATTTTTTGAAGGAGAATTTCAAGAGTCAGTCAAAATCCAGAAATGGAAATGTAACAAGATTTCAAGAATTAGTCAAAATCTAATAATGATCAAGAGTTATAAAATCAATTTCATCAAGCAAGAAGAAAACAGAACGTAAAGATGTGCAAGAACTAAAATCCAAAACAAAAACAACTTGAAATCATACAAGAACAGTAAAGAATGCATGATGAGTAAATTGGATTAGGAAAGAATTGGAGGAACAACTTGTATTGAAACTGGGAAAATTTACAACGAGACTATATTAAACAGAGGGATTTACAATTTTGTAAAACAATGACAATGCTTCTAGGATCTTCAAGTCTACAAATTTTAACTTATCACCATATATTTATCTAGATTAAAACCAACTATCTCAGCCTCCTTGCAGATCTCTATGCACTTCGCAGTCCTCCCAGAGGCCATGTAAATTTGAAGCATGTCCTTGTATACGCTAAAAGTGGGAGAAAATCCAGCCTCTTTAGGCCTTGTTCACTTGAGTGGATTTGAGGAAGAGTAATTGAGGGGATTTGAGAGGATTTGAAAATAAATTTTTTTGTTGTTTATTTGAATCAATTTGGAGGTAAGTGAGAATGAATTTGGAAGTAAAGTTTGCGAGAATTAGTGTAGGATTTGATTGACGTGACAGATTAAAAAAATTTACTTCCAAATCTAATCTCATTTACCTCCAAATTCACTCAAATAATCAACAAAAAAAATTATTTTCAAATCCTCTCAAATCCCCTCAATTACTCTCCCTCAAATCCACTCAAGTGAACAAGGCCTAAGTTTTGAAAAATATCTCATGGCCCTAGATAGATCATTCAGAGCAACAAACAGTTTTATTATCGCACGATAAACAAGAAGGTTAAAAAGGCAATTAGAAGACTCCATCTCCCAAACTACAACCAATGCCTCTCTGTATTTCTTCTCTGTGTAACGGCTGTGAATAACAGAAGTGAACATAACTATGCTTGGTTGATAGCTAGACTGCTTGAACCAACTAAACAGGCTCTCAACTTATTTCCCCATCTTAACACATACTTTCATTATAGCAATACAATCTTGCTAGCTTAAATTCAATTCTTCTTGTTCTCCAAGTTCATCCAACAAGGGCAACACATGCTTGTGTTTGTCTGGAGGTGAGAGAAGATAAAAAGCTGATCAGGAGAGAGAAAAAGCTCCAGCAAAGGAGAGAGAAGATAAAAGTTATACCACATCACCATCAAATTAATAATGTTACTCTGAACTTAACGGAAAGGACCTTAGTCATACAATCTTCATAACAAAAGGACTTAATGTCTTTATTTTTAAAACTGGGTACAAAACAAAATTTCACCTCTTAACATGAGAACGAAATAAGTATTTAAACCTAATTTTTTTTAACAGTGTCATTATTTTATTGATGTGTATATCTAAAATAAACTAATCACAAACTATCAAATAGTTTATTGTAAAAAAGTTGTCAAAAAAAATTTGTTAAAAAAACATTTTTTATTTGTGATTGGTGCCTGATTGAAGAGGCTGCGATATTGTCGACAAGTATGATTGTTGGCTTTTTTGACTGAACATGAACTCATGTGTCTTCTATGGAATTGGGTAATATCTATTGCATATTGAGAAATAAACAAATAAATATATTATATTTACGATTATATAATAATATATTTTTGTCTGAAAAACACATTTTATTTACATAAGAATTTTTTGTCACGTTTCATTTGGCAGACTTGTTAACTAGTTTTACCAAACACTTTAACTAATAAATTAGGTAATAAATTCGGAACTGAGTTAAAAATTTATTAGCTAATTATTAGTTTACTAATTAGTTTCGTTATAGAGACTTTAATCTTAAATAAAAACATGAAAATAATCATTTTCAAACACGTGAAAGTATTATCAAAGTGAGAGTCTTATGAAATATTTATCTAAATACAATTAACTCGAGATATTAAACAGAAATGTGAACTAGTTCTACACCCTTAGTTTGACTATACTTTTCAACTTTTCATATTACACAAATGTTTTTGTTCATCTTGTATTTTAAAGCTTTGCAAAAAAGTTATAATAAGTATAAGAAATTTCAAACGCTTTCTTAGGTGCACCTTCGTTTATTTTAAATGGGTCTATAATTCAACATCCAAGGTTTGTACATCTCACTATATAAAACATAGAGCAAGTGATCAATGAACCTCCATTCTTCAATAAAATAGATCACGACTATTGAAAACTAAAGAATGATAAGTTATTTGATGTATCATGCAAAATTTTAACTTAATTTTAAAGGCAAAATCAGAGGAAAAACATCTAGATCAACACATGAGAAGACTAATAGACGATATGTCAACTAAACACTAAAGCTAAACCATTTCTCATTTTGTTATTACAAAATTTGATTTTAAAAAAATTCACACTTCCAACAAATCTGAATGGATTTAGGTTTAAAAAAATAGCACACTTACAATACATCTGAATGGATTTAGGATACCACAGCTCTTGCTTATGAACGAACCTCCCATGTCAAGGACTATAAAACCAATATGTTTGCTGACCAAAATGAATTTTTTGAAACAGCTTGGAAAGAGACTATTAGTTAAATATTTGGACATTTTCAAGTCATAAAAGTAAGCTAAGGTTGCTTGACAATACAATCAACATTTTGACCAAGACAATGGAAATCACAAGTAATAACCATACAAGACTCCAAAGACATTGCTTATGGAAAAGCTCATTAGTACGCAGAAGATTCATGAATGATAAAGGGTGGAGAAAAGGAACATTCACATACCTCAAAGGTCAAAAGGAATCTTTTTCCAAAGCTTGAGGGGGATGTTTGGACATTTTGACCTACCACGTCCAAACTTTTATTACTTACAATAAACTTCGTTGATGCAATTCTTCCATATAAATCCACCTTTCCTCTTTCACACAATGTAAATCAAAGTGAACAGCAATGCAATTTGTTAAATGGAAAGAAAGGGAACATCGTAATAAATAGCACAAACCGAAAGATATGGTATAGCATATGCTATGATCGTGTCAGGATAATCTTTCTACAGGCTGTGCCACCACATTATTGTATCTTCTCAGATTTTCATATCAAACTGGCTCACCCTTTATTGTTTTTTCCAAATCAAGGAAAAAGTTAACCAATAATCGTTTCAATTGTTGTTTCATTTTTCTCCTTCTCAAAACCTGTTAATTTGAGACGTGAGCGACATCATCTCACCTTGATGCATGCTTAATGATAAATTTTTGGTCAGATTCTTAAACGTGACATCTATTATTTAATAGATCAACTCACTTTATTACATCTTTAATGATGAATTTTCAATCAAAATCTTAACTCTCAACGTTTCCAAAATCACAAAAAAATATTTAAAGTTCTTTCCTAATACGAAAAAAATTCACCATGAAATCTTGAATGAGATCTTTAATAAATTACACAAGATCTGAATAAAATCACAAAGAATCTTATATCTTATTTAAGACTAACAGGCATTAGGAGGTTGACTTCGTCTGTCGCTCAAGCACGCGAGGATCCTTAAATTGTGGCATTGAGCGGCCTGGAAAAGAGCTAATCGCTACTACAACCGTGCACATGCATGTTCATAATTAATGACACGTTGATAATAAATAAAGAAATTCTGACATAAACATTAAAAATGCAGCGATCCTAAATAAAAAGAAAGAAAACCAACTTAGCCCCGTCCAAACATTAAGTTCTCAATTCATAAATGACACTAATAGCAATGACAAAGAAAGTTGGAAAACATTGGGTTACTCAACAATAGTTCGATCCAGAAACTAAACACTGTTCTTCAAATGACACTATAAAGCTAACAGACCCTTCGGCGGGGTCAAATTTGATATAGAAGGAATTACTCTTTCTTGGTGTAGTGCCGGACAACAAAGGCCAAGCCCAATATCAGGAGAGGGACCAGGAATTGCAAGATCTTGATCAGAACATCCGAAGTCTTATCAGAACTGTACAGAACTTGCTGAGGTGGAGCGTAGGTCCGCTTCAGGGGAACACTTGATGAATCAATCTCACCAATGTAGTATTTTGCCATCATATCTCTTGCACTATCACTGTGCCCCACGTCTTCAAAATCATTGGTTGCATCTTTCCCTGTCATCCAGAAAGTGATAACAATCAAATATGGTAACATTTAGGTGCTTTTCTCAGTAACCTTCAGATGATATAAACAAACCTGTGGCAGACAACAAAACCTCATCACCTCCGGGATGTTCCTCCATGAAAGGGGTGACATCATACACCTGATATTGTTGAATCAAATTATTTTGTTCAGTGGCAGAAATTAACATCGTAACAAGCTATAGAATAAAAACTCATGCCATTATACATGAGGTTCTGATCTGCACTCCTTTAGGGGTGTTTGAATAGGCCACAAAATAAGCACTCCAATCTCAGGTAAAGTTTAAATAGAGAAAAATAGGCTTGCTTGTTCTATCGTTCAGAATAGTAAAAGAGGGTTAAAGTGAGGCAACATCAGATAGCATCAAGAGCAATGAGGTTTACCATAGCCTTTGGCATCTAGGGAAGATCACCCCTCAACGCATATATCACTAAAATCTCTCTGTTTCTAGGAACATAAACAACTTGCATAAAAAAAGATGCCCACTCAGCTAAATCTATGAGAGTAGTCACTGCCCTTGCTGTAATGTTTGGGTGTTGGGAGGTGACAAAAGGAGAAGGAATCAAATTGATGAAAGGTACGTGAGGCAAATGAATTTCGTGCCCTCTCAAATCACACATCCGAAGTATTAAATAAATCAGCGGGTTAATCCAAATTCCAAACCATTCACGCATCAACATAATTCAAGTGACAAAGCATTTACAGTATAGTGAATATACAAATGACATATGAAAGTAACTACCTACATATTGAATAGGATATATTGATATTTTAATATATATTCCTGACATATTTTAACACTGGTATTTTCAGTAGTCTGTGAGATGTTCCACTATCAAAGGTATGGACTCAATTATTGTGTGATATGATATGATAACAAGAAAAATTCACATAGTAATAGACTTTGTTAGATATGGGTGTATAAGGGTTGGGATGGGCAAATCCGTCACTCAATCCTATCAAAATATCTTGGATTAACAAACTCATCACCCAGTCCAATCAAAAGATCTTAGGTTGGATTGGTCACTACATTTTTTTATTAGACACAATCCACTCTTAATCATGTTAGATTGGGTTGACGGGTGGATTATGAAAATTTTTATTTTTGATAAAATTTGTGATATCAAAATCAATTTTTAAAAAAATGAATAGTTTAATATTTCAAAGATAAACATTTAATTAACAGGATACGGAATTAAATTAAATATCAGTCATATTACAACTATTATTATTATTATTATTCTTTAATAATTTTAATCAGGTTGGATTCGATAATTTAACATACAGAACAAGTCATCTAACACACACGAGTTTGATTGGATTTGACCCATTGCATAGGGAAATTTTTCATTGCAAAAACAACGCAAACCAATTTGGGTTGGATTAGGTAGCCGGATTAATAGACCCAATTAACACCCTATGATTGGAGCTGCCCACATACTAATATTGTGGATGAGCACCAGTAACTATCAATCAGTGACAGACTAAAAATTGCCAAATTCAAACGAAACAAATAATCATCAGAACAAGGAGATGACATTATGCACAACGTTGAACAGAACCTTTGATTTAGTGTTTATTTTATGTGTTCTTATTTAAATCTAACCTTTGCTTAATATAAAGCAAGGTTTATCGTATTCCTAAGTTGAAATAGATTAATTCATGATGGAAGAATCATTCTCCCCTTGATCCAGAAGAAAAATTGATACTCTTGATCCTTCTGCGGTGTTTTCATGGAAATACGTTCTTCAATTCTAAAATCACGGGTTTATTAGAGAAATATTTGACCACAATAAACTCATTTACAGCTCAAGGGCAAATTCACTTTAAGATTTATTTTTCATAATCTATTTTAATTTTAACCACAGAGATCTCATTTTGTTTCCCATTTTCAAAGCTTCGCATAGGAAGTAGTGGAAAGACAAAAAAACTATTTTGACTGTTTTCTGTTAAAAGAAAATTGAAAATCAAAAGTGAGAACAAAGTGATATTTTTGTAAATAAGAGTGCAAGCAGAATTTTCAATCCAAAGGACCACTAAGGATACGTTTTCTTTTCAGTTGAAAAAGTACAAAATTCCAGCTGAACTCAACTACAAACCTTTTAATTCAATAGGGAGTGAGTTAGACACAAGCATGTAGTCTTTTGGTTAAACAGCTGCCATGGGCAGAACCAATCACCAAACGACACATAAATGCCCAAGCTAGGCATATAAATCGTAAAAGGGAGAAAATAAAATTGACTAATTCAGTATAGCAGGGAACAAGAGATGAGATCAAACGAAGGAGCGTTATCTTAAACCCCAAAAGGCATACACAAAACCCCTTGATTTCCTCTTAAACCCGTTGTCGTTTCTCTAAGAGAATCAATTATTGAAGCAAATCGGAAATTCTTCAAAAGAAAAAGAAACAGACCTTTCCCGAAATGACGAGCCAACAATCCTTGGTCTTGTTGTGCTTTGCGACCTCCCCGAAAGTGTGAATTTTCCGATCTGAAGCCATTGTTCTATTCACTGCGACCACAAAATCAAAAAAAGCAAAGGACCCAGAAAAATTAAAGTCAAACCCACTATTCTATGTTTGTTAAGAGACAATATAAGGAGGAGAGGATCTAAAGAATCGCGAAAGGGAATAGCAATGAATCATAGGAAAAGAGAATTGACGGAAACGTGATTGGTATGATTTGAAGTGAATCGGTGAAAAGAAATTGTAGGTTGGTGATGACATCAATACTCACCAAAGAAGAAAAGGGTTTGATTCCGCTCCTACCCAGAAACAGATCCTTCGCCACTCACACTCAAACCACACTCCTTTTCTCTATATTCGGTGACCGCCTACATAGCTATATATGCTTTCTTCTACATGCTACGCAGCCAAAATAACCTCGTAGGATCCTCAAATTACAGAATTGACACATAAAAAAAATAATTCAATTTCTTATGCTAATAATAATAATACCTTCAATAATTGTATGGTCTGAGTGATTCCCAAAGATTTTCTAGATAAAGATAGGTTGTTTGGAAACTTCTAGTAAGAATACATTTCACACGTGACAGAAGAATTAGGTAAGTGGTTAATAAGTAAGAACATATAACAGTAAAATATAAGAAAAAATAAATAAAAGGGTTTAGACAGAGTGATAAAAAACAATTGACAGAATATAAATATAAATAGGTAAAATGAATCTTATTTTTCTTTTTTGTTAGAACATCTTTCACACATGAGTTTTATAAACATTTTCCATGATTTTTTCTATTTATTTCCATATCACTTTATTTTTAGAATTTCACGTCACATCTACAATAAATCTTTTATAAAATTTAATCTTTGGATTTAAGACCTAATTTAAACTTTGGCCAATAGTTGTTACTTTCGTTTTCTTTGTCCTCTCTAAACATATTATTTTAATTTTATTTTTACAAGCAAACAAAAGATAACATTATTATTATTTTTTTTTGTAGGGCATACTAGTTGTACTGTTTTTGTTTTTATTAGGATATTATTCATTTCTACTCCTCCTATGCATGAGTAGATTATTGAATTTACTAGATTAAATTTTTAGAAAATATTAAAGTTTAAGAATTTCTAAGGTTTATCGACAGGAATTTTTTGTATAACTATTTTCTAAAATATGAAATACTAAAAAGATACAACTCAATCAGATTTTTGAGAAGTTAAGGAAAAGATTTATTAAAACAGGTCATCCTTGTATCATAATTGAATGTTTTAATTTTTCAAGTTTCAATTACGTTGATTTAAAGTGGTGTAAATATGCAATTTTAGTTATTTAGCCTTTCATGGTATCAATTGGATCTTTCTATCAGAACTCACTTAAAACACACTAAAAATTCCATTTGAGTGGAAGCCAAATATCAAGAAAGAGAGCTGAAAATCAAAGAGTGGAAAACAGGTGGCAGCAGGAGACTGGCCATTCGCTAATGACAATAGGAGTAAAATTTTGGGTTTTCAAAAGTTCACGCCACTTCTACATGCTTACATTCTTCTCCAAATCTCTGAAACTATTTTCTCCTCCTTCTCTCTAAAAAGCTCTTACTTCTCTCTAAGAAATCATCATCTTTCCTTCCTCCGATCACCACTCAGGCACCATTTCTACTTTCCCGACGTCGAGGGCATCCGTTTGAACCGATCAGTTTCGGATTCTGGACTGGTAAGTTCATCTCTCTCAGCCGAGTGGTTTTTCTGTGCATGCAAGCCTAGTTTTTGGCTGCTTGAGTTGATCACCTTTCCATATTTAATTCTGATAGTGTGTTGATCCTTTATTCTGGTATAGTTTTGAAATCGGTGAGCTTTAAGGGTAGAAGAAACCATAGTGGCGAACCCGTATTCTACCTCTGTGAACGTTTGGTCACGCTTAGAGGCAAGGGAAGCTTATATAATTTGATTTAGTTTCTTACTTTGAATGGATGCATGTTCGTTGATTGCTGAATGAATATGAAAAATGGTTGTTATTGCATTGTTGACTGTATGAGTATATGAATATAAGAGATGAGAAACTGGAATGAGATTGTGATTGATGATTTGGTTGATGATGAAATATAGTATGTTGTTTAAAAGTATTGATGATTAATGAAAGACATGAAATGGGTAAGGATGTGGTCGAGAGTCAGTATTGACCATTCAATTATACAAGTGTTCGTTCTCAGTAGCATTCGTTCTTAATAAGTGTTTGGTATTAGACCAGCGCTCGTTCGATATAGTGTTCGGTTTTCTTGTGGACTCGGTTGGAACTGGATTCTTTCATTTGGAGAGAGTTCTAGTTGTAAGACTAGTGTCTTCGTTTCGTTTTGTAATATTTGTACTTAAGCGTTCAACCAAGGATATTCGTTCATTGGTATTTTATTATAAACTTCAGTATATCTATATGTATTTGTATATTTCGTTCGTTCTTGAACATTAGTTAAATGATATCTTATATTTATCAAGCCTTTATTCTATAAATTAAGTAGTGCTCGGTCTTACACCAAGCGCTCGTACTAAGTAGTGCTCGGTTTTACACCAAGCGCTCATACGAAGTAATGTTCGGTCTTACACCAAGTGCTCGTACTAAGTAAGTGCTCGGTCTTACACCAGGCGCTCGTTCTCATTTCCGTAATCTATCTTTATAATAAGAACGTTCGTCCAAACTCCAATAGCGTTCGCTCTCTCTAGTGCCCGGTTCCTTCGACTGGCCAAATTCGGTTTCCCCTTTGATGTTTAACTCATAAGAAGCTAGTATTTATTGGCGTTTTGGTTTTTTCTTCATATGATTTTCCGTCAAGTACTATTATTCATGTCCTATTAAGTATCTGTCTTAATGGTTTTTGGGGGGGCCGGATTCCTTTTAGTACTCGGCACTAGGCTTTTTTAACGGTGTTCAGTTTGAACTCTTTCCAA
>NW_025907692.1:0-12260 GCF_018835915.1 Vigna umbellata | reverse complement strand
AAATCATTGACGAACAACCTTTGATATTAGATAATGTTGATGAATTCAGCACCGATGATGAATTAGATAACATACTTGATGATCACAACAATGACAACGACCACATGACACAATCATCTGAACATGTCATTCCAGAGCTGCATGAACGTATGTAGTTCCAGTCAAAAGAGGAAACTATTGCTGCAATCAAACAATATCACATCACCAACGGTTAAAAATACAGCGTTGTTGAATCGAAGCCTAACATTTATGTTATTCGATGTTTGGCATACCACAACGACTGTCAATGGCGTTTGAGATCAACCTATAGCAAAGTCGGTAAATATTGGGAAATCAAGAATATCGACGGACAACATACGTGTTTCTCAAACATACTATCTCAAGATCATACAAATCTTGATAGTACTCACATTGTCACAATCATATCAAATTCAGTCCGGACAAACCCATCCATTCCCATCAAGAGTTTGATTGCAAATATTAAAACTCGATTTGGATATTCTGTGTCATACAAAAAAGCTTGGATCGCAAAACAAAAGGCTCTTGCTATGGAGTTTGGTAACTAGGAAGAGTCTTATAACCATCTGCCGAGGTGGTTGCATGCTGTGAAGGATGCAAATCCTGGTACAATTTTACAATGCACTAGTTCTCCAATGGAGATTGATGGAGAAACTGACAATAATTGTTACATTATGAAAAGAGTTTTCTGGTCTTTCGGTCCTTGCATAGAAGGATTCAAATATTGTAAACCCATTCTCCAAGTTGATGGAACATTTCTAACGAGTAAATATCATGGAACTTTGCTCACCGCTATAACTCAGGATGGCAATAGAAATCTTTTTCCATTGGCATTTGCCATTGTATAAGGTGAGACAAAGGAGGCCATGATATGGTTCTTTCAACTACTTCGAGAACATGTCTTCCCTCTTCAAAATATTTGCATCATCACTGACGGAGGAAAGGGTATCCTATCGGCCTTAAGATCCGAAGAAGTTGCTTGGGAAGAAGATGGTTTGAACTCTGTTTATTGCATACGTCATCTAGCCTCCAACTTCAACAACAAATTCAAAAATCAGGACCTCAAAAAACAATTCATCAATTTAGGTATTACTACAAACTTTTTTACTACCGATTTACTTTTATATTTTTATAACAATATGGTACACATTTTTTATTTATTATGTCGTTACAACTTACGAGGTCAAGCAACCAACTGTCACGGCAAAGCTTACTGCACTAAGAAACCAATACCCACAACAAGTTGATTGGATAGATAAAATCCCATTAAAAAAAATGGTCTCAAGCTTTTGATGGAGGGAGAAGATATGGACATATGACCACTAATCTTACTGAGTGCACCAACTCCATTTTAAAGGGAGCACGTTCATTACCAATTTGTGCTCTCATCAGAACAACATTTGAGAGGACACAATCATGGTTTGTTGAACGAGGATTAAAAGCAAACTATATGCTACAAGCAGGCCACCAATTTCTTGAACAAATCACTGACATTATTAGGAAAAATCAACAACAATCCGCATTTTGTCATGTTCATTGCTACAACCGTGAAAATTCAGAATTTGATGTTTAAGAAATTTCAACACCTCACCAATACCGCCATGTTCCACTTTCCTATAAGGTTAGGCTAAATGAATGATGGCGTGATTGTGGTCACTTCCAAGCTACTCATCTCTCATGTCATCATGTCATTGTCGTTTGTGCATTTTCGCATATCCAACTAACCCAAGTAATCGATCCAGTGTACAGTATTAACAACATTTTCAAGGCATATGAAGTACAATTTCACCCAATCCAAAATCAAGATTATTGGTCTGCGTATACAGGTCCAAACTTCATACCAAACTTCATACCAGATCCTAAAATGCGACGCAAGGCATCTTGAAAACCATCTACAAATAAGATTCATAATGAAATGGATCATCAATCCACTCCAGATAAGCCCAAAAAATGCTCTTACTACCACAACCAAGGTCATCATCATAGGGGAAATTGTCCATTTCGTCAATAGTTATTTATTAATCTTACCATTTTGTAATCTAATGAATAATTAATATATTACTATTAATATTTCTTATTAATATTTCATATCAATTTTCTTTTATGTTTTTATTAAATTTTTCTCCATTCATTAAATCATAATGAATATTTCTTTTTTCGTATAACACAAACAACACAACAAATATGTAAACTGACAACAAAAATTTCATTGACCAACCGAACACTCTGGTAATCGATTACAACATGCTTGTAATCGCTTACCAAGGTGTTTTTGCGCACTTAACACTCTGGTAATCGATTACGATGATTACGATTACCATGGTAATCGATTATCAATAAGTTTTTTCCCCTTGCACTTCTTGGTACCAGTGTCATTTCTGCCTTCAAAGGTGAAGTCGTGCATGGACACGACTTCAGCACGTTGTAATCGATTACAGGTGTTCGTAATCGATTACAACACTATGAAGTCGTTTTTGGAGTACACGACTTCAACACTGGTCAAATAAACAGTGTGAAGTCAGGAGAGACACGACTTCTTCACTAGAAGTCGTTATGTCCCCACGACTTCTTCATTTTCATATTTTGAAAAGAATTTACCTAAGGATACATGTTTGCCTATTTTGGTAAAAAAAAGCCCTTTTAAGAAAAAATAATATTATACAGTATGTTATGAAAAAATAATGTAAGAAATGCACCTACCCCACGTTATTTTTTTGGTTAAAGTTGAAAAAATATACAGATACAAAAGTCATGTAAGAAGAGTTTATTAACGTAAAGCACTTTTGGTGGATGATAACCTTCATACTACTCAAAAAAATTTCTTTCAAATAACAGGTGTCTGATTATTAAAGTTGTATATTATTTTCCATTATTATACACGAACACGACAAGAAAACTATGAACAACAAAAGTCCATATCCAACCACCATATGAGAGTGTTGTGGAAGATGAACAGAAGCATGGCCTGGAATCCCTGGAAGTTCTTTTTCCTTTGGATTATCCTTTTCCATCTCGCAATTGGTAAAGCAAAGGGCGCTGACCTTCCTTATCTTGCCCTAGATTGCAGTGAAGAAAGAAACAATGACAACAGCACCTCTCAGGCGAATCTGAGGACCCTCCTCTCTTCCTTATCTTCCAACGCTACAGCCAACGCCAATGGATTCTACAACAACACAATCCTTGGCACAAACTCCTCTGATACAGTATATGGTCTTTTCATGTGCAGGGGTGATCTTCTCTCTCACGCCTGCAAAGATTGCGTTGCAAACGCAACCCAGACTCTGTCTTCAGACTGTTCCCTGTCCAAATCGAGTGTGATTTGGTACGACGAATGCATGGTTCGGTACTCCGATCGCTCTTTCTTCTCCACTATGAACACAACTCCCGGATATTGGTTGTGGAACGCGGCCAGTATCTCCTCTAACTCATCAAGCTTCATGAGTTTGTTGGCCAACACCATCAGAGAAACTGCACGCGAAGCAGCCAATTCTACGAACAGGTATTCAATAAAGCAAGAAAACTTAACGGAATCTCAGACTCTATACTGTCTAACTCAGTGCACACAAGACCTTTCACTCCAACAATGCTCAGACTGCCTTGATGAAGCAATATCAAATATTCCAACATGCTGTAACGGAAAGCAAGGAGGAAGAGTTCTGTTTCCCAGTTGTAACATCAGGTATGAATTGTACCCTTTCTACAGCGTCACCGATGAGGCACCTGAAGGACTCGTCCCAGAGACAAAATATGAACACACAGATTCTGAATATTCGGAAGATCCTGGCTATATTTCTCACAACTGCTCAAACAACAAACTTGACGCTGATTTCAAATCAAAACTCCGAACGCTCCTCTTTGACTTGTCTTCCAACGCCACTTCTAGATATGGATTTCAGACGCAAGAGGGAACGGCGTACGGCCTCTTCAGGTGCCGTATCGACATTCCTGCTCTCCTCTGTGAACAATGCATCAAAAACGCAACAGACAGAATAACCTCCGACTGTGGTTTGGCTTATGCGGAGGCTGTAATATGGTACAATCACTGTTGGCTTCGCTATTCTGACAGAAATTTCTTCTCGGCCGCGGAAACAAGTCCGAGATTTGGGAATCTGAATATGAGCAACAGCAGTCCGATACAGTCCTCCGTAGCTTCTGAATTATCGAACCAGTTAGCTAAGGTGGCCACAATGACAGGGAACACTGATAACAAATTCGTAACAGATGAATCTCTGAGATTGAACGACAAGCAAAGAGTTTACATTCTTGGTCAGTGCTCATCGGATCTATCAACCAATAGTTGCATTGGGTGCCTCAATGATGTGATTGGAACGGCAATTCCATGGAGCAGTTTGGGAAGCGTGGGTGGACGGGTTCTGTATCCGAGCTGTATTCTTCGCTTTGAATTGTTCCAGTTTTACGATCTCACGCTTACCACACCATCTGCTGGTCCTCCTCCCTCACCAGGTTTTTTCTATTTATATTCACATCTATAAAACTTCGCAATGATTCCTATGCTCTTTCTATTTACGTGCATGCTCTTTCTTGGTGCATTCTTTCTTTGATTTTAGTTGTGGTGGAGAGAGTGGTGAATTTTATGTTTGTGCGTGGTGGATGAATAACAAAACGTTAGTGCTATGATTATGGTAAAGTTCCATGTTGGGGAAGGATGAAGACTGGGATTATAGTGAAGGATAGAGATTGTGACTGAAGTTGAATGAAGGGGTAAACAATTTAAAAAAAAAAAAAGAACTTATTCCTAATCGGTTTCATAATGTATTACAAAGAGAAGAGAATCGATTCTTATAACGCTGAAACAATTTTATGATAGGGCAAGGAAGTTGAGACCGATTCCATATACATGTAATCAGGTATGACTTAGTCTAACATTAAACATAGTCTAATACCAATAAATGTTTGAGCTACTGTATACTTGAGAACATATACACACTTGAGCAAATGGTGCAAGCTGCAAACTCATCTGCTGGAAACATATACTCTTACTTAATTTACATTTATACTCTTTAAATTTTTCTTACTTTTTTCTTCAAATTAGTAGGTGTTAGACTACAAAAAAAATATAATTTTGGCTTTTAATATTATTAAATATTCAATTTTATTGGTTTATTATTTAATATATTTATCAAATTTTTTAGTAATATATTTATTAGTATTATATTTAATTTAAAAAGATGAAAAGGAGTAAATCTTTAGTAAAGTGAAAAAAAATAGAATTATAAATTAAAAATCACAAAAATGTATCTAAATCAAATTGCACAAAATATGTTTGGTTTGGTTCAATTTTTTTTTTCTTTTAAACAAAACTGCATATACTGTTTATGCTTGGTTTGGGTGTATTTTTAACCAAAAAATCCAAAACAAATCTCATCAGGAAGACCTCTACATTATTTTACTATTTTTTTTCTTTTTCTCCATAATTACAAAAGTTTATTTTTTTCTAATGACCACATTACTCTTAAAAGCATATTGTCAAGTGGTTAAATGATTGTCAAAACATCATTTTCTATAAGAAAAGGTATCTAAAGGGAAAAATAAATAATATGCAGCAAAAACATGTAAATTAAAGCGATATTTAACGAATAAAAAAAGTTGAAAAAGACAAGTGTTTTTTCTTAATAAACGTTCAAGATCGTGGACTTACATACTCACCAAAAGAAAATAATCAAACGTAAAGTTAGAAGGATAATATTTATTTCAAAAAAATGTTCTTCTCATTATATTCCTGTATTGGTTAACGATTAACTCATCAATTATCTTTAAAAAATAGAATTGAAACATTAAAGTCTAAGGTCATACACAACTTGTACATTTTGATCTAGCGTCTTCGATTTGGTTGAGAAACAAGCTGGAAATTGGAGAAAGCTAACAGTCACATTATACCCAAAAGATGTTTAAAACCAAGATTTCTACAATTAAAAAAGTTGTTATCAATTTAGCCTAAAGAGGCCTTTAAGTAATCAAATAAGTTGATAATCCATGGATGTTTTAATTCCAAAAAGTTGTTGTCCACGTCTATGATAATCCCTAACAATACAATTGATATTAACTTTAGTCTATCATTGATATTAACTTTAGTCTATACCCATCTAATATACATCTTTTTCTCCATATTTGTGTGTCAAAGAACTTCAAAATAGTTAAGTTAATTAAATCATTATACATTATTTTCTTGGAGAGATTACCTCATGTACTTCTGTATCACCACATCATCTATAAAACAATATGGAAGAACAATACCTTAAGAAAACATACCACCATGAGTATTAGCATATTTTCTACAACTTTTTAATCTCTTAACAATTGGGATAACATTTCATTTTTTTTACCTTAGCATTTTGGTGCATATGGTTTGTGTATCTTTTGTACTGAATTATTTATATTTTAGTATATCTTATGGTTAAAGTCAAGGTTGGTTTTCTTCACCAACAATTTTTTAATTATAAAGAAGTGTGTATTGTTTATCAATTCATTACATCTTATTAACACATGTTATTCTTGTAATGTAGGAAAAAGTCAGACAACGACAATTATCTTGATCATTACTTTCAGTATAGTTGTATCAGGGATACTTGTTGGCTTTTGTTATTATTTGGTACGAAGAAAAAACAGAAAAAATAATAGAGCCATTCTTCAAGAAAATTGTGAGTATATGGAAACAATTTACTTTTTTAAGAATAAAAAAGGTTTAGAAACATAGTTTAACAATTGAAATATTCTTATTTAGTCGGACAAGAAAGTTCTACTATAGAGTCATTGCAATTCAACATGTCAATAATTGAAGCAGCAACAAGTAATTTTTCGCACGAGAACAAAATTGGCAAAGGTGGATTTGGTGAAGTTTACAAGGTAGAAAAAATATGTTAAATTTTATTTCTTATATATTTCTATTTTTATTTTAATAAATACTTATTAATATTTTTAGGGCACCCTCTATGATGGACGATCAATTGCTGTGAAGAGACTCTCAAGAAATTCTAAGCAAGGAATAGAAGAGTTCAAAAATGAATTTTATTAATAGCCAAACTTCAACATAGAAATCTAGTGGCATTCATTGGTTTTTGTCTTGATGAACAAGAAAAAGTACTTATCTATGAATACGTGGCCAACAAAAGTCTAGACTACTTTTTATTTGGTAAGATGTTTTTAACTTTATTTTATTTTTTAAAATTTAATAGTAGTTACTTATGTATTTATGATATTTAATGTATTGTACCTTAAAATCAATTCAAATAATATATTACAGGTATGTTTCACTTACATTTATAATGATTGTTTTTTTAGATACTAAACTAGAAAAAATTTTGAGCTAGATTGAGCGTTACAAAATCATATGTAGAATTGCTAGAGGAATTTTATATTTACATGAACATTCTCGACTTAAAGTTATACATTGAGATCTTAAACCTAATAATGTACTACTAGATGAAAATATGAATCGTAAAATTTCAGATTTTGGACTTGCTAGAATTATTGAAATAGATCAAGACGAAGAAAGTACAAAAAAGAATTATTAGAACATAGTAAGTTTTTAATACTCTTTATTTATCCTTTGCATAATACTTTTAACATTATTTGTAACTTTTTGTTGATTTTGCAGTGGGTATATGTCTCAAGAGTATGCTATGTTTGGACACTTCTCTCAAAAATCTGATGTTTATAGTTTTGGTATTATGATTCTTGAGATTATTAGTGGCAAAAAGAATATAAGTTAACATGAATCACATTGTTGCTAATGGTCTTTTAAAATTTGTGAGTGTTATAATCTTGTTATTTATTTTACTTAATCATTAATAATAAGTAATGTAAAAAAGTCAATTTAGAAGTATGAAAGTGTAATGACATTACAAATTTAAAATTTGTTATAGGTTTGGAGACATTGGAAGGATGGAACAACATTGAACGGACCCAAAATTAGAAGAAAATTATTCTAATGTTGAAGTCACAAGTTGTATTCAAATTGATTTATTATGTGTTCAAGAAAATCCAGATTTTTGACCTACAATGGTAACAATTGTTTCATATCTTAGTAGTCACTCGATCGAGCTACCATTTCTAGAAGAACCAATATTTTTCTTAAACCATATAATGAATCCAATTTTTGCACATGAATCAAGCTCAGGCTAAGATGTCAACTCCATACTATCTTCTATCAATGACATATCTCAAAGTGAATTTTATCCTCGATAGTTTATTTTTATATCATTATTTACTTTTGTGTTTTACTATATTTTAAAATATTACTTGAAACCATGTTAGGGTTGAATCTGTGAAGTTGGAATGTACATTTTCTTATATTTTGAAATGCTTTTTCATTAAGAGACTTCAAATTTATTCCTTTATTGATGGTAACTTTCTTTATTAGATTGGTTTAGTTGTTGACATGTGACAAGTTATGTTTTATTGTTTAAGTAATAAAATTGTTGCTTATAAAAATTAGTAATATAAAATACTATAACATGTAATCTATTTTTGTTTCACTTTTTATATACTACTTTTAAAATTTGGTGAATAATTTAATAAATAAAATAAATTTAATTTAGACTACAAAACAAGGACAAAACATTGTGATTCTCACATACTGCTTAATAATAGAAATTGTGATACTCACGTAAAATAAGGTGATCATGATGTGAATGTGCAATAACACCTAACAAATTGAAACCAAAATAGACCGACAACCAAAGCATAATATTAAAGTGTAACACATTCTTTGATCTTTTATAATGTAAAAGGTTCAAAGTTTCTTGTGAACTATTTGTCTTTCCTTCTAACATAATTACATAAATTGTATGAGTTCAATCATATTCTTATTATTGCAACCCTTTACTTGTTTTCTCATCTCCATACTTGTATGATTATGTGCTTATGTCATGATAATTGTATTCTATGCACTGGTAATTGTATGTCTCTATCATAATAAGAATATGATTTTATATTTCTTGCACTGCTAATTGTATGTCTCTATCATAATAAGAATATGATTTTATATATAGCATGATACAATTAAAAGGAAACATTGGTGAGATACATAAAAAAAAATAAACAAAAATTGAATAATAAAATAATAGTTAATAGAATACTATTTTCCTAAATTACTAAGAATATGTGAAAAATAATAATAAAAATAAAATATGACAGAAATTTAGAAAATCAAAGTATACAAACCAAGTTTTTAACATGGATCTTACTCTAAGAATAAAAAAACATGAATCGTTCAAATAAAAGAAACATATCCAATATTGTCAATAAAAAAATTGTCTCCATCAAGTATATAAGTAATGCATAAATTAAAGAACAATGCTCATAAATAAGAAAGAATATGAAAAAACCTAAAACATAGCCTCTACTACTATTATAAACTTTTCTCCCTATTCAAACTTGTGCTAGACAATGCAACCATTAAGAATGAAAAATCACTCCTTATGAGCTTGTTATCCAAAAGTTATTTAATTTAACATGAATTCTTGTTCCAAATCAAGAAAATGTACTTTAGTGTACATGTGAAAATCACAATCATTTTTCTTTTTTTTTTCCTCTCTCTCTTCCTCTTTAGATGTTTGTTGAGATATTTTCAATAAGTCTCTCATATACACAACTCTAATTTGATCCCTTTTCACATAAATATACTAGACAAGTTGACTTTACTACCTATTTTTCATATACTAGAGGAGTTTAAAATCACAAACAAATCTCTCATATGTGTCATATGTGCTTTCCTTTTGATATTATCTACATTGTCTTATGAACTCCATTATCATCAACATGAATATTTCTATAACTCTAACAATTTAACACAAAAAAACTATTACCAATGGTACCAAACATTAATATACTTAGATTTTGAATAAAAAATTTGAATTATTGTCAAGATGAATAACATTTTCAATATCTACAAATAATAGGTACTGATGCACAAAATTCTTCACATATAACACCTCTTTACACACAAAACTACACATCTTTGCATCTTAGATTGCCGTGTTACAACTCTCTTTGCAAAAAGTAATCAAATATTCCAAAATCAGCTTTCCAAAATCAACATATGTAGTCATATATGAATTTAAGTACCCCACCAAAATAGGCTTATCATAATCAAAACAGTTTTATATAACATTACCATAAAGATACTTCAAAATCTATTTCATTAGTATTTCAATTCTTTCTACCTAGGTTTGTAAAAATCTACTCATTTTATCATGTATAATCAATATATATTTATCAAACTCATCTCATATACCAATGTGTTATATTTAGTTGTGTACATCATTGCATATATCATTCTACTTACCATAAATGCTTTAAGAAACTTGTTGTATATCTAATTTTTTCACTACTGGAAAAGCGCGATTTATAGACGGTCTTTTACCGAAGGCTTTGAAGCCTTCGGTGTTGAGATGATTACCGAAGGCTTTTAAGCCGTCGGCAACTCCCTGATTAATTTAAGTCCTAAATTGGGTTTTTCGTGCCCCAATTTCATTTTACATCAATTCGTCGTTTTGTCTGTTAATTCCTATATGCCAAACATTCCATCCCTGCTTCAAGCTCCGTCAGTTTGTCGGTCAGTCACCGTGGTGGTCTGTGACGATGTGAGTGGTTCGTCATCGCTCTTCATTCACGGTGCGTGGTGTTAGGGAGTGTTGGGCTAGGGTTAGTAGGGGGGTCTATTGTGATGTCTGTGACTTTGTATTATGTATCTATTTCTACTAATTGGCGTTTCTCACATTTTAATGTTAATACCACGGGTGTTCCTGTATGTTTTTTTGTGATTGGTTCGTGAGGTTGGTGGTGTGGAGGTTGAGGGACTTTGTCGGAGGGTCTGTTGTGGGCTGCTATCGCTGTCGTGCTCGTGAAGCGGCATCAGGGTAGAGGTAAGTTCCACACAACTTCATTCACACTGTGATGTTCATATTGGTGAAGCGTAGACATTGTTGCTGCCTTCATCTACTTTTCATTCACTTGTTAGTATATGATTGAAGGAACTTGGTTGAGGGAATTCTGGAGTGACCGTTGTGGGGCGTCGACGTCGTGGTGTGCAAAGGTTGCATCGTCAGGGCTATCCGGTTGAGGAAGTTGTGCTTTACAGATTCATTATGAGTTATGATGTGATCTGAATTGTTTGATGTTGTGTGGACTGATTGTATGATTGTTGTTTGATTGAGAAAAGATTGGTTTTTAATTGAATGAGGCGGCAAGAATTGGGCAGTGCCAGTGAGAAGGATTTAAGAATAAGTGTAGCTAATTAGAAGAATGATGGTGTGTTGTTTTACGTTATTATATCTATTGATAATATCCTAATTATTATGAGGAAATGTGTTCTGGTAGTGTGTATACTAAAGCACTGATTTGGTTGGTAAAAGAAGGAGATGTGGTTGAGATAATAGAATGTTAGGGGAAAAAGTAATGAGTTTGATGAGAGTTTGGGCCTCGTGAGTTATGAGTGGTAGAAAACGTGAAGACATCATGGTTGACAGAGGGTGGTATTGGATGTGTTATTTTCTTCTATGAGTGAATTTGCGAAACAGTTGAGTGTGGCCCCTTCCAACTTCCCCCATTCAAATTTTTTTTTTTGAATTTGATTCCATCAATCTATGTTATGGAATTCGGGCTTCCATCTTTCTTCAAAATTACTCTTCATCACTCCCACACTTCTATACGTACTTTTTTATTTTCTGTAATTTTGCTATAATCATCAAACAAAGTTGCTTGAACATTCATTTGTGTTTAAATGACTTTATTATGGTTTAGTATGAAACCAGCCCAAAT
Source organism: Vigna umbellata (assembly GCF_018835915.1). The sequence goes on along the minus strand of NW_025907692.1, from coordinate 461 downwards.
AGGACTATATGTAGTGCAGAATTATATTCCACTAAGGTTTGATTGTTTGTGGAGTTGGAAACGTTTAATATCATTAAATTGAAGCCATTAGCACATGGTTACGTCCTCTGTTATAAAGCATAAAAAAGGGTAGGGAATGGGGAATAAAGGCAGGGATATAATTCACCTTGTATTCACCTTTTTCTTGATGCTTTTGAAATAAGGAGGCTGATAATTCAGAGGATCTGTTCTGTGTCATGTTCTAGGGCTTCATAGGTTCTTGATAAAAAAATCAAACTCTTTCCACTTATCCCCAAAGCGAATTCGTCCAACCTCAAATTCTTGGCTTTTTCTTTATCAATAGTCAAAATCCACTAAAACCCATTTTCAAGAACATGGTTGAAGCTATGTAATCCTATATATAGCAAAAGTTGAACCAAAGTATAAGTCAAATCAAACAAGTAACAGGGAACAAACTTGCT